>CATQJT010000244.1:0-169000 GCA_958301585.1 Merodon equestris
TACTTTCTTGACTGTATTTTGAGTTAAGCAGTCAAGCAGACTTCAGTTTTAGCCTATAAAGTCAAATCTTGTGTGGTTCCTCCATGGTAACATAGCTGCCCGAGGTCGCAAAGTTAGCAAGTACAAGAAATTTGAAAATTGTATGAAATTTCACGGTAGTGCTTATGGTCGATCCCGTTTCTCGGCTTGAGAACTACTTTCTTGACTGTATTTTGAGTTAAGCAGTTGGCGCGACTTCAGTTCTAGCCTATAAAGTCAAATCTTGTGTGGTTCCTCCATGGTAACATAGCTGCCCGAGGTCGCAAAGTTAGCAAGTACAAGAAATTTGAAAATTGTATGAAATTTCACGGTAGTGCTTATGGTCGATCCCGTTTCTCGGCTTGAGAACTACTTTCTTGACTGTATTTTGAGTCAAGAAGTTGGCGCGACTTCAGTTCTAGCCTATAAAGTCAAATCTTGTGTGGTTCCATGGTAACATAGCTGCCCGAGGTCACAAAGTTAGCAAGTACAAGAAATTTGAAAATTGTATGAAATTTCACGGTAGTGCTTATGGTCGATCCCGTTTCTCGGCTTGAGAGCTCCTTTCTTGACTGTATTTTGAGTTAAGCAGTTGGCGCGACTTCAGTTCTAGCCTATAAAGTCAAATCTTGTGTGGTTCCTCCATGGTAACATAGCTGCCCGAGGTCGCAAAGTTAGCAAGTACAAGAAATTATAAAATTGTATGAAATTTCACGGTAGTGCTTATGGTCGATCCCGTTTCTCGGCTTGAGAACTACTTTCTTGACTGTATTTTGAGTTAAGCCGTTGGCGCGACTTCAGTTCTAGCCAATAAAGTCAAATCTTGTGTGGTTCCTCCATGGTAACATAGCTGCCCGAGGTCGCAAAGTTAGCAAGTACAAGAAATTTGAAAATTGTATGAAATTTCACGGTAGTGCTTATGGTCGATCCCGTTTCTCGGCTTGAGAACTACTTTCTTGACTGTATTTTAAGTTAAGCCGTTGGCGCGACTTCAGTTCTAGCCAATAAAGTCAAATCTTGTGTGGTTCCTACATGGTAACATAGCTGCCCGAGGTCGCAAAGTTAGCAAGTACAAGAAATTTGAAAATTGTATGAAATTTCACGGTAGTGCTTATGGTCGATCCCGTTTCTCGGCTTGAGAGCTACTTTCTTGACTGTATTTTGAGTTAAGCAGTTGGCGCGACTTCAGTTCTAGCCTATAAAGTCAAATCTTGTGTGGTTCCTCCATGGTAACATAGCTGCCCGAGGTCGCAAAGTTAGCAAGTACAAGAAATTTGAAAATTGTATGAAATTTCACGGTAGTGCTTATGGTCGATCCCGTTTCTCGGCTTGAGAACTACTTTCTTGACTGTATTTTGAGTTAAGCAGTTGGCGCGACTTCAGTTCTAGCCTATAAAGTCAAATCTTGTGTGGTTCCTCCATGGTAACATAGCTGCCCGAGGTCGCAAAGTTAGCAAGTACAAGAAATTTGAAAATTGTATGAAATTTCACGGTAGTGCTTATGGTCGGTCCCGTTTCTCGGC
The DNA here is from genome assembly GCA_958301585.1 of Merodon equestris. Taxonomy (NCBI): domain Eukaryota; kingdom Metazoa; phylum Arthropoda; class Insecta; order Diptera; family Syrphidae; genus Merodon; species Merodon equestris. The sequence continues at coordinate 1,542 of CATQJT010000244.1, forward strand.
TTGAGAGCTACTTTCTTGACTGTATTTTGAGTTAAGCAGTTGGCGCGACTTCAGTTCTAGCCAATAAAGTCAAATCTTGTGTGGTTCCTCCATGGTAACATAGCTGCCCGAGGTCACAAAGTTAGCAAGTACAATAAATTTGAAAATTGTATGAAATGTCACGGTAGTGCTTATGGTCGATCCCGTTTCTCGGCTTGAGAACTACTTTCTTGACTGTATTTTGAGTTAAGCAGTTGGCGCGACTTCAGTTCTAGCCTATAAAGTCAAATCTTGTGTGGTTCCTCCATGGTAACATAGCTGCCCGAGGTCGCAAAATTAGCAAGTACAAGAAATTTGAAAATTGTATGAAATTTCACGGTAGGCTTATGGTCGATCCCGTTTCTCGGCTTGAGAACTACTTTCTTGACTGTATTTTGAGTTAAGCCGTTGGCGCGACTTCAGTTCTAGCCAATAAAGTCAAATCTTGTGTGGTTCCTCCATGGTAACATAGCTGCCCGAGGTCGCAAAGTTAGCAAGTACAAGAAATTTGAAAATTGTATGAAATTTCACGGTAGTGCTTATGGTCGATCCCGTTTCTCGGCTTGAGAACTACTTTCTTGACTGTATTTTGAGTTAAGCGGTTGGCGCGACTTCAGTTCTAGCCAATAAAGTCAAATCTTGTGTGGTTCCTCCATGGTAACATAGCTGCCCGAGGTCGCAAAGTTAGCAAGTACAAGAAATTTGAAAATTGTATGAAATTTCACGGTAGTGCTTATGGTCGATCCCGTTTCTCGGCTTGAGAGCTACTTTCTTGACTCTATTTTGAGTTAAGCAGTTGGCGCGACTTCAGTTCTAGCCAATAAAGTCAAATCTTGTGTGGTTCCTCCATGGTAACATAGCTGCCCGAGGTCGCAAAATTAGCAAGTACAAGAAATTTGAAAATTGTATGAAATTTCACGGTAGTGCTTATGGTCGATCCCGTTTCTCGGCTTGAGAACTACTTTCTTGACTGTATTTTGAGTTAAGCAGTTGGCGCGACTTCAGTTCTAGCCTATAAAGTCAAATCTTGTGTGGTTCCTCCATGGTAACATAGCTGCCCGAGGTCGCAAAGTTAGCAAGTACAAGAAATTTGAAAATTGTATGAAATTTCACGGTAGTGCTTATGGTCGATCCCGTTTCTCGGCTTGAGAACTACTTTCTTGACTGTATTTTGAGTTAAGCAGTTGGCGCGACTTCAGTTCTAGCCTATAAAGTCAAATCTTGTGTGGTTCCTCCATGGTAACATAGCTGCCCGAGGTCACAAAGTTAGCAAGTACAAGAAATTTGAAAATTGTATGAAATTTCACGGTAGGCTTATGGTCGATCCCGTTTCTCGGCTTGAGAACTACTTTCTTGACTGTATTTTGAGTTAAGCCGTTGGCGCGACTTCAGTTCTAGCCAATAAAGTCAAATCTTGTGTGGTTCCTCCATGGTAACATAGCTGCCCGAGGTCACAAAGTTAGCAAGTACAATAAATTTGAAAATTGTATGAAATTTCACGGTAGTGCTTATGGTCGATCCCGTTTCTCGGCTTGAGAGCTACTTTCTTGACTGTATTTTGAGTTAAGCAGTTGGCGCGACTTCAGTCCTAGCCTACAAAGTCAAATCTTGTGTGGTTCCTCCATGGTAACATAGCTGCCCGAGGTCGCAAAGTTAGCAAGTACAAGAAATTTGAAAATTGTATGAAATTTCACGGTAGTGCTTATGGTCGATCCCGTTTCTCGGCTTGAGAGCTACTTTCTTGACTCTATTTTGAGTTAAGCAGTTGGCGCGACTTCAGTTCTAGCCTATAAAGTCAAATCTTGTGTGGTTCCTCCATGGTAACATAGCTGCCCGAGGTCGCAAAGTTAGCAAGTACAAGAAATTTGAAAATTGTATGAAATTTCACGGTAGTGCTTATGGTCGATCCCGTTTCTCGGCTTGAGAGCTACTTTCTTGACTGTATTTTGAGTTAAGCAGTTGGCGCGACTTCAGTTCTAGCCTATAAAGTCAAATCTTGTGTGGTTCCTCCATGGTAACATAGCTGCCCAAGGTCGCAAAGTTAGCAAGTACAAGAAATTTGAAAATTGTATGAAATTTCACGGTAGTGCTTATGGTCGATCCCGTTTCTCGGCTTGAGAACTACTTTCTTGACTGTATTTTGAGTTAAGCAGTTGGCGCGACTTCAGTTCTAGCCTATAAAGTCAAATCTTGTGTGGTTCCTCCATGGTAACATAGCTGCCCGAGGTCGCAAAGTTAGCAAGTACAAGAAATTTGAAAATTGTATGAAATTTCACGGTAGTGCTTATGGTCGGTCCCGTTTCTCGGCTTGAGAGCTACTTTCAATTCAATTCAATTCAATTTATTACAGTTTAGGAGGATTCGTACAAGTAAGACTTATGTCTTTTATAGTACAATTTGGTGATATTTTAAAAATAAGGTTAAATTAAAGTTATCATAAAATTAAGTTAAATCAATAAGAAAAGAAAGAAAAGGAAAAATGTTGAAAAGAGGGAGGGTCGGGAAAGGATGAGGAAAAGCGATGAGGATTAGCGCTGATTAGAAAAATATTTAAAAATATTCTTTTTGAAACTTGTGAACTCTCTGACTTGTTTGATGCATGCCGGCAATGAATTCCAGAGACGAATGCTGTTAACGAAGAAGAGGCGCGATGAATTCAAATACCTATGACGTGGTGTTACAAGGTTAAGCCTTCTAACAGATTGGCAGAAGTTTAGCTTTTCATAGAGATAGCGTGGAGACTTCTGATATATTATTTTGTGGAGAAAGATGCAGTTTCTTGCATTGACATACTGCAATAGAGTACATCCTAAGATGCTGGTTTGATGCGCCGATATGTGGTCATATCTTCGTAAGCCATACACGTACCGAGTGATATCGTTGAATGCTACAAGTAGAGCATGTTCAGAGACAGAGTCCAATTTTGGATACACCACCTCCGAATATGAAATCAGCGGCAAAACTAAGGTTTTGGCTATACGAAGTCTTATTTCCGTTGGAATAAAGTTGCTAGACATCCAGAGTTTTCCCAATACTCCATAAACTCGCCCAATAGTCGATCTGATATGGTCAGTACCGGACAGATGTGTGCTCACTCTGAAGCCCAAGCTTGTCACTGTCGTTGAGAATGGTACCTTGAAGTCATTTATACAGATGCATGGAAAGTTCTTAGTATTATAATCTCTATAAGAGAGCAATATTGCCTGTGTCTTGCTTGGATTCAAAGATAGACCATTCGTCTCCGCCCACCTATGTATTTCCAAGAGGTCCTCATTTATTCTAAAAACAAGATCTTCGATAAGACCAATACGTGCCGATAGATAGATCTGGACGTCATCAGCATAAAGGTGAATAGAAACATTTTTACATACTGAGGGTAAGTCATTTATGAACATGCAGAAGAGAATTGGGCCCAAGATCGATCCCTGGGGAACTCCCGATAGAATGGGTCTGGGTTCAGAAATGACCTCGTTAACCACCACTCTTTGTATCCTGTTTGACAGATAGTTTTTTAAGAGGCGAGTTGCCCTGTCGCCGAATCCAAAGTAGATATCAAGTTTTTGACATAAAATGTCGTGATTCACCTTATCGAAGGCTTTGGAAAAATCAAGGAGGCACAGGACAGTAAGTCTGTCCTCATCAAGGTCAACTCTTATATCGTCGAGAACCTTTACCATGGCAGTGGAACAGCTATGTTTAGCTCTGAACCCAGATTGACTTTCAACAAGAAGATTATTGTTATCGAGGTATGAACTAATTTGTTTAGCGAGTATCTTCTCGAAGACCTTAGACAAACAGGGCAGTATACTAATTGGCCGGTAGTCACTAGGGATCAAGGGATTTGGTTTTTTTGCGACAGGAGTGATTCTGCCTTCTTTCCATAGGAGTGGAATGTTTAAAGAGGAAATGCAATGGTTAATGAGGTGCGTAAGTGGGCTTAATAAATAGGTGAGTATTAGTTTTACAAACCTAAGAGATATACCGTCAACACCAATTGCGTTGGATTTAAGATTTCTAACAATTACAGCCACATCACTTTCCGTTACAACTTGAAACTCAAAAGGCTCTAAGACTTCCCTACGTAGAGTATTATTGGGGAAGAAGTTGGGCTGGCTTAAAGTGTTGGCCAGAAAATAATCATTTAGAGTATTGGGATCAACTGCACAATCTAGCTTCTCCCGCTTGCCTATACCGATCTCACGCAGATTAGACCAAAGCTGTTTAGAGGACAGTTTCCCGTTCAGCTTAGAGGCGAAAAAACTTCTCTTTGCCGACCTAGTAACTGATGTAGCTCGGTTTCGTGCCTGACAATATAGCAACCAATTTTGTGGACATGGATTGTTTCTCCACTTAAGGTACTTTTTGTGGCGTTGCCTAACGGATGCATGTACTTCAGAAGTAAACCAGGGACACTTTTGATTACGTATACGGACTGTTTTTAAAGGAACGTGCCACTCAAAAAGCGTATTGATACAGGAATTTATACAGCACAACTTATCATCCACACTCGAAACATATTTACAACACGGTCATGTAGGAGTACATTAGAGGGATTCGATACAATCAGGAGGTCAAGCAGAGTCGGGACAGCATTTGGAGAATATCGAGTAGGATACAAGCAATTCATTACTTGCATCCCAGTAGCTGTGACTAAGTCAGTTAATTGAGTCGAGAAGGAGTCAACTTTCAACAAATTAACGTTAAAATCACCACAGACAATAATATTCTCGTACATAGGAGAAAACTCAGATAATGCCCCAAAGAACGGTTCGGGGGAGAGATTCCTGCTCGGGTTATACACACAAGATACCACGCATTTTGTACTACCGCCTGATACTTCTAGTACTATGTATTCCACATCAGTGTTCACAGACTTACAAATGATCCTGCAGTGCAGGGAGGATCTACAGTATATAGCAACGCCTCCACCACAAGTACTTGTGGCTCTATCATTGCGATATAAGATATAATTAGGTATGTCATATAATTGGTTGGGTATATCAGACTTAAACCATGTTTCACTAACACAGATGATGTCAATACTTACTCTGTCGAGAACGCTACGAAGATAATCTAGCTTCGGTATATTAAGACTCCTAGCATTTAGATGGCAAACTTTTAAGCCACCATGCAAGTTAGAAAGTATTTTAAGCATTGTATGCACCGAATACCTGCCAGCAGCATTAGTACCTGTTATATTCTCTGTAGATGTCATAACAGAGACACGAGTAACAAAAGAGAACAGCGAACAAGTAGAGAGCGCACTAGTATCAAGTTAGTTAAGTGAAAGCTTGAAAAAATATTAAGAATTAGCACTATAGGATGAAAAATGGGAAGGGTGGAAGGAGACAGTAAAAGGATGAAGTTTAAACGAAAATAGAAGTAAAAATTAGACATTAAAAATTAAAAGCAAGACCAAAAAAAGAATAAAAAGAAAAAGCAAATAACAATGATAATAGTAAATATACAAAAAAGTTTAAAGTTAAAGTTTGAGCAGCTTAAGTGGTTTGAGGAGCTTAGGATTTCAGCGGCGAATGTTGGTTATCTTCAGGTAGCAGCTTTTGGGCGATTTTATTCAGCTGGTCCTCGCTGTCAATGTTCATCTTGTCTTTGTCTTTCGAGATTTTCACGTAAACAAGCCCTCGGATAGTGAACGCGGAGTGGATAATTTTCCGACGCTTGAGGTGTAGTGCTTCTCTTAACGTAGCTCGGTTTTGTATCGTAAGGCATTCGTGCATAAAGATCGGCCGATTATTATTAAATCCGATATCAGATTGGCAAAAGTTTCGCGAGTTTGACTTTTTGAAAATAGTGAATGCCTTCATAACTGAGTACTTGTCATGAGTGGAGAAAAATTTAACAACAACAACACCATCACTAGTTTGTTTGGTGCGAAAGATTCTGCTGACGGGCGGTGATTGTTTACAATTGAGTGTTACACACAGTCGGTTGAAGGTGCATTTTAGATTTTCATCTTCCGAGAAAGGAATACCAATAAGTAGTGCATCCGTTTCAATGTTTTTCCTGTGCAGTTTCTCAACTTGTGTCCTTAAGTGTGACAGCTCATTGCTAATATTAAGCTCAGGGTGGCTCACCTGCTCCAGCTGTTGGTCCAGTTGTTGTTTACATTTCTCAACTTCCAATTGCAAGCAGTTGAATTTTCCTGAGCAGTCTTCGAGAGCGCAAATACGTTGTTTTAAATTACTCACTTCACTATCAATTGCGTCTAGTTTCGCGGTAATGGCGTTTTCAATGGTGGTGATTCGCGACGAAAGATTATTTTCCATGGCAATCAAACGGTTCATAATTATGTCCCCTTGGTTTTCAATTTGACTTGACAGAGTGACGAATTGAGTCGTTTTGCTGTCTGACGTCATTAGAGCAGCGGAAGGTGAGTGAATTGATGTTGTTGGCGACCGTTGCCTTGCGGAGGATATTGACGGAGAGGCTGAGTTCTGGGTTGACTGCTTCATGAGATTCGTCTGCAACCTTGTAGCCTTTTCGTGTGTTTTAGGCATGATCAACGCGAACTTAACAACTGCGTTAAAATGGTTATAAATATTTAGGGAGGCTACCAAAGCGCTAAGTGAAATATATGCCGCAAAATGAAAACACGTCTACTCCATATGAAGAACGGAACGCAACTGAAGAACGGAACGCAACTGACTCTATTTTGAGTTTGAGTCTTGACTCTATTTTGAGTTAAGCAGTTGGCGCGACTTCAGTTCTAGCCAATAAAGTCAAATCTTGTGTGGTTCCTCCATGGTAACATAGCTGCCCGAGGTCGCAAAGTTAGCAAGTACAAGAAATTTGAAAATTGTATGAAATTTCACGGTAGTGCTTATGGTCGATCCCGTTTCTCGGCTTGAGAGCTACTTTCTTGACTCTATTTTGAGTTAAGCAGTTGGCGCGACTTCAGTTCTAGCCTATAAAGTCAAATCTTGTGTGGTTCCTCCATGGTAACATAGCTGCCCGAGGTCGCAAAGTTAGCAAGTACAAGAAATTTGAAAATTGTATGAAATTTCACGGTAGTGCTTATGGTCGATCCCGTTTCTCGGCTTGAGAGCTACTTTCTTGACTGTATTTTGAGTTAAGCAGTTGGCGCGACTTCAGTTCTAGCCTATAAAGTCAAATCTTGTGTGGTTCCTCCATGGTAACATAGCTGCCCAAGGTCGCAAAGTTAGCAAGTACAAGAAATTTGAAAATTGTATGAAATTTCACGGTAGTGCTTATGGTCGATCCCGTTTCTCGGCTTGAGAACTACTTTCTTGACTGTATTTTGAGTTAAGCAGTTGGCGCGACTTCAGTTCTAGCCTATAAAGTCAAATCTTGTGTGGTTCCTCCATGGTAACATAGCTGCCCGAGGTCGCAAAGTTAGCAAGTACAAGAAATTTGAAAATTGTATGAAATTTCACGGTAGTGCTTATGGTCGGTCCCGTTTCTCGGCTTGAGAGCTACTTTCTTGACTGTATTTTGAGTTAAGCAGTTGGCGCGACTTCAGTTCTAGCCTACAAAGTCAAATCTTGTGTGGTTCCTCCATGGTAACATAGCTGCCCGAGGTCGCAAAGTTAGCAAGTACAAGAAATTTGAAAATTGTATGAAATTTCACGGTAGTGCTTATGGTCGATCCCGTTTCTCGGCTTGAGAACTACTTTCTTGACTGTATTTTGAGTTAAGCAGTTGGCGCGACTTCAGTTCTAGCCTATAAAGTCAAATCTTGTGTGGTTCCTCCATGGTAACATAGCTGCCCGAGGTCGCAAAGTTAGCAAGTACAAGAAATTTGAAAATTGTATGAAATTTCACGGTAGGCTTATGGTCGATCCCGTTTCTCGGCTTGAGAACTACTTTCTTGACTGTATTTTGAGTTAAGCCGTTGGCGCGACTTCAGTTCTAGCCAATAAAGTCAAATCTTGTGTGGTTCCTCCATGGTAACATAGCTGCCCGAGGTCACAAAGTTAGCAAGTACAATAAATTTGAAAATTGTATGAAATTTCACGGTAGTGCTTATGGTCGATCCCGTTTCTCGGCTTGAGAGCTACTTTCTTGACTGTATTTTGAGTTAAGCAGTTGGCGCGACTTCAGTTCTAGCCTACAAAGTCAAATCTTGTGTGGTTCCTCCATGGTAACATAGCTGCCCGAGGTCGCAAAGTTAGCAAGTACAAGAAATTTGAAAATTGTATGAAATTTCACGGTAGTGCTTATGGTCGATCCCGTTTCTCGGCTTGAGAACTACTTTCTTGACTGTATTTTGAGTTAAGCAGTTGGCGCGACTTCAGTTCTAGCCTATAAAGTCAAATCTTGTGTGGTTCCTCCATGGTAACATAGCTGCCCGAGGTCGCAAAGTTAGCAAGTACAAGAAATTTGAAAATTGTATGAAATTTCACGGTAGTGCTTATGGTCGATCCCGTTTCTCGGCTTGAGAACTACTTTCTTGACTGTATTTTGAGTTAAGCAGTTGGCGCGACTTCAGTTCTAGCCTATAAAGTCAAATCTTGTGTGGTTCCTCCATGGTAACATAGCTGCCCGAGGTCGCAAAGTTAGCAAGTATAAGACATTTGAAAATTGTATGAAATTTCACGGTAGTGCTTATGGTCGATCCCGTTTCTCGGCTTGAGAACTACTTTCTTGACTGTATTTTGAGTTAAGCCGTTGGCGCGACTTCAGTTCTAGCCTATAAAGTCAAATCTTGTGTGGTTCCTCCATGGTAACATAGCTGCCCGAGGTCGCAAAGTTAGCAAGTACAAGAAATTTGAAAATTGTATGAAATTTCACGGTAGTGCTTATGGTCGATCCCGTTTCTCGGCTTGAGAACTACTTTCTTGACTGTATTTTAAGTTAAGCCGTTGGCGCGACTTCAGTTCTAGCCAATAAAGTCAAATCTTGTGTGGTTCCTCCATGGTAACATAGCTGCCCGAGGTCGCAAAGTTAGCAAGTACAAGAAATTTGAAAATTGTATGAAATTTCACGGTAGTGCTTATGGTCGATCCCGTTTCTCGGCTTGAGAGCTACTTTCTTGACTGTATTTTGAGTTAAGCAGTTGGCGCGACTTCAGTTCTAGCCTATAAAGTCAAATCTTGTGTGGTTCCTCCATGGTAACATAGCTGCCCGAGGTCGCAAAGTTAGCAAGTACAAGAAATTTGAAAATTGTATGAAATTTCACGGTAGTGCTTATGGTCGATCCCGTTTCTCGGCTTGAGAACTACTTTCTTGACTGTATTTTGAGTTAAGCAGTTGGCGCGACTTCAGTTCTAGCCTATAAAGTCAAATCTTGTGTGGTTCCTCCATGGTAACATAGCTGCCCGAGGTCGCAAAGTTAGCAAGTACAAGAAATTTGAAAATTGTATGAAATTTCACGGTAGTGCTTATGGTCGATCCCGTTTCTCGGCTTGAGAACTACTTTCTTGACTGTATTTTGAGTTAAGCAGTTGGCGCGACTTCAGTTCTAGCCTATAAAGTCAAATCTTGTGTGGTTCCTCCATGGTAACATAGCTGCCCGAGGTCGCAAAGTTAGCAAGTACAAGACATTTGAAAATTGTATGAAATTTCACGGTAGTGCTTATGGTCGATCCCGTTTCTCGGCTTGAGAACTACTTTCTTGACTGTATTTTGAGTTAAGCCGTTGGCGCGACTTCAGTTCTAGCCTATAAAGTCAAATCTTGTGTGGTTCCTCCATGGTAACATAGCTGCCCGAGGTCGCAAAGTTAGCAAGTACAAGAAATTTGAAAATTGTATGAAATTTCACGGTAGTGCTTATGGTCGATCCCGTTTCTCGGCTTGAGAACTACTTTCTTGACTGTATTTTAAGTTAAGCCGTTGGCGCGACTTCAGTTCTAGCCAATAAAGTCAAATCTTGTGTGGTTCCTCCATGGTAACATAGCTGCCCGAGGTCGCAAAGTTAGCAAGTACAAGAAATTTGAAAATTGTATGAAATTTCACGGTAGTGCTTATGGTCGATCCCGTTTCTCGGCTTGAGAGCTACTTTCTTGACTGTATTTTGAGTTAAGCAGTTGGCGCGACTTCAGTTCTAGCCTATAAAGTCAAATCTTGTGTGGTTCCTCCATGGTAACATAGCTGCCCGAGGTCGCAAAGTTAGCAAGTACAAGAAATTTGAAAATTGTATGAAATTTCACGGTAGTGCTTATGGTCGATCCCGTTTCTCGGCTTGAGAACTACTTTCTTGACTGTATTTTGAGTTAAGCAGTTGGCGCGACTTCAGTTCTAGCCTATAAAGTCAAATCTTGTGTGGTTCCTCCATGGTAACATAGCTGCCCGAGGTCGCAAAGTTAGCAAGTACAAGAAATTTGAAAATTGTATGAAATTTCACGGTAGTGCTTATGGTCGGTCCCGTTTCTCGGCTTGAGAGCTACTTTCTTGACTCTATTTTGAGTTAAGCAGTTGGCGCGACTTCAGTTCTAGCCAATAAAGTCAAATCTTGTGTGGTTCCTCCATGGTAACATAGCTGCCCGAGGTCACAAAGTTAGCAAGTACGATAAATTTGAAAATTGTATGAAATGTCACGGTAGTGCTTATGGTCGATCCCGTTTCTCGGCTTGAGAACTACTTTCTTGACTGTATTTTGAGTTAAGCAGTTGGCGCGACTTCAGTTCTAGCCTATAAGGTCAAATCTTGTGTGGTTCCTCCATGGTAACATAGCTGCCCGAGGTCGCAAAGTTAGCAAGTACAAGAAATTTGAAAATTGTATGAAATTTCACGGTAGTGCTTATGGTCGCTACCGAGAACTACTTTCTTGACTGTATTTTGAGTTAAGCAGTTGGCGCGACTTCAGTTCTATCCAATAAAGTCAAATCTTGTGTGGTTCCTCCATGGTAACATAGCTGCCCGAGGTCGCAAAGTTAGCAAGTACAAGAAATTTGAAAATTGTATGAAATTTCACGGTAGGCTTATGGTCGATCCCGTTTCTCGGCTTGAGAGCTACTTTCTTGACTGTATTTTGAGTTAAGCAGTTGGCGCGACTTCAGTTCTAGCCTACAAAGTCAAATCTTGTGTGGTTCCTCCATGGTAACATAGCTGCCCGAGGTCGCAAAGTTAGCAAGTACAAGAAATTTGAAAATTGTATGAAATTTCACGGTAGTGCTTATGGTCGATCCCGTTTCTCGGCTTGAGAGCTACTTTCTTGACTCTATTTTGAGTTATGCAGTTGGCGCGACTTCAGTTCTAGCCAATAAAGTCAAATCTTGTGTGGTTCCTCCATGGTAACATAGCTGCCCGAGGTCGCAAAATTAGCAAGTACAAGAAATTTGAAAATTGTATGAAATTTCACGGTAGTGCTTATGGTCGATCCCGTTTCTCGGCTTGAGAACTACTTTCTTGACTGTATTTTGAGTTAAGCAGTTGGCGCGACTTCAGTTCTAGCCTATAAAGTCAAATCTTGTGTGGTTCCTCCATGGTAACATAGCTGCCCGAGGTCGCAAAGTTAGCAAGTACAAGAAATTTGAAAATTGTATGAAATTTCACGGTAGTGCTTATGGTCGATCCCGTTTCTCGGCTTGAGAACTACTTTCTTGACTGTATTTTGAGTTAAGCAGTTGGCGCGACTTCAGTTCTAGCCTATAAAGTCAAATCTTGTGTGGTTCCTCCATGGTAACATAGCTGCCCGAGGTCGCAAAGTTAGCAAGTACAAGAAATTTGAAAATTGTATGAAATTTCACGGTAGTGCTTATGGTCGATCCCGTTTCTCGGCTTGAGAACTACTTTCTTGACTGTATTTTGAGTTAAGCAGTTGGCGCGACTTCAGTTCTAGCCTATAAAGTCAAATCTTGTGTGGTTCCTCCATGGTAACATAGCTGCCCGAGGTCGCAAAGTTAGCAAGTACAAGAAATTTGAAAATTGTATGAAATTTCACGGTAGTCCTTATGGTCGATCCCGTTTCTCGGCTTGAGAGCTACTTTCTTGACTCTATTTTGAGTTAAGCAGTTGGCGCGACTTCAGTTCTAGCCTATAAAGTCAAATCTTGTGTGGTTCCTCCATGGTAACATAGCTGCCCGAGGTCGCAAAGTTAGCAAGTACAAGAAATTTGAAAATTGTATGAAATTTCACGGTAGTGCTTATGGTCGATCCCGTTTCTCGGCTTGAGAACTACTTTCTTGACTGTATTTTGAGTTAAGCAGTTGGCGCGACTTCAGTTCTAGCCTATAAAGTCAAATCTTGTGTGGTTCCTCCATGGTAACATAGCTGCCCGAGGTCGCAAAGTTAGCAAGTACAAGAAATTTGAAAATTGTATGAAATTTCACGGTAGTGCTTATGGTCGATCCCGTTTCTCGGCTTGAGAACTACTTTCTTGACTGTATTTTGAGTTAAGCAGTTGGCGCGACTTCAGTTCTAGCCTATAAAGTCAAATCTTGTGTGGTTCCTCCATGGTAACATAGCTGCCCGAGGTCGCAAAGTTAGCAAGTACAAGAAATTTGAAAATTGTATGAAATTTCACGGTAGTGCTTATGGTCGATCCCGTTTCTCGGCTTGAGAACTACTTTCTTGACTGTATTTTGAGTTAAGCAGTTGGCGCGACTTCAGTTCTAGCCTATAAAGTCAAATCTTGTGTGGTTCCTCCATGGTAACATAGCTGCCCGAGGTCGCAAAGTTAGCAAGTACAAGAAATTTGAAAATTGTATGAAATTTCACGGTAGTGCTTATGGTCGGTCCCGTTTCTCGGCTTGAGAGCTACTTTCTTGACTCTATTTTGAGTTAAGCAGTTGGCGCGACTTCAGTTCTAGCCAATAAAGTCAAATCTTGTGTGGTTCCTCCATGGTAACATAGCTGCCCGAGGTCACAAAGTTAGCAAGTACGATAAATTTGAAAATTGTATGAAATGTCACGGTAGTGCTTATGGTCGATCCCGTTTCTCGGCTTGAGAACTACTTTCTTGACTGTATTTTGAGTTAAGCAGTTGGCGCGACTTCAGTTCTAGCCTATAAGGTCAAATCTTGTGTGGTTCCTCCATGGTAACATAGCTGCCCGAGGTCGCAAAGTTAGCAAGTACAAGAAATTTGAAAATTGTATGAAATTTCACGGTAGGCTTATGGTCGATCCCGTTTCTCGGCTTGAGAACTACTTTCTTGACTGTATTTTGAGTTAAGCCGTTTGCGCGACTTCAGTTCTAGCCAATAAAGTCAAATCTTGTGTGGTTCCTCCATGGTAACATAGCTGCCCGAGGTCACAAAGTTAGCAAGTACAATAAATTTGAAAATTGTATGAAATTTCACGGTAGTGCTTATGGTCGATCCCGTTTCTCGGCTTGAGAGCTACTTTCTTGACTGTATTTTGAGTTAAGCAGTTGGCGCGACTTCAGTTCTAGCCTACAAAGTCAAATCTTGTGTGGTTCCTCCATGGTAACATAGCTGCCCGAGGTCGCAAAGTTAGCAAGTACAAGAAATTTGAAAATTGTATGAAATTTCACGGTAGTGCTTATGGTCGATCCCGTTTCTCGGCTTGAGAGCTACTTTCTTGACTGTATTTTGAGTTAAGCAGTTGGCGCGACTTCAGTTCTAGCCAATAAAGTCAAATCTTGTGTGGTTCCTCCATGGTAACATAGCTGCCCGAGGTCGCAAAGTTAGCAAGTACAAGAAATTTGAAAATTGTATGAAATTTCACGGTAGGCTTATGGTCGATCCCGTTTCTCGGCTTGAGAGCTACTTTCTTGACTGTATTTTGAGTTAAGCAGTTGGCGCGACTTCAGTTCTAGCCTACAAAGTCAAATCTTGTGTGGTTCCTCCATGGTAACATAGCTGCCCGAGGTCGCAAAGTTAGCAAGTACAAGAAATTTGAAAATTGTATGAAATTTCACGGTAGTGCTTATGGTCGATCCCGTTTCTCGGCTTGAGAGCTACTTTCTTGACTCTATTTTGAGTTATGCAGTTGGCGCGACTTCAGTTCTAGCCAATAAAGTCAAATCTTGTGTGGTTCCTCCATGGTAACATAGCTGCCCGAGGTCGCAAAATTAGCAAGTACAAGAAATTTGAAAATTGTATGAAATTTCACGGTAGTGCTTATGGTCGATCCCGTTTCTCGGCTTGAGAACTACTTTCTTGACTGTATTTTGAGTTAAGCAGTTGGCGCGACTTCAGTTCTAGCCTATAAAGTCAAATCTTGTGTGGTTCCTCCATGGTAACATAGCTGCCCGAGGTCGCAAAGTTAGCAAGTACAAGAAATTTGAAAATTGTATGAAATTTCACGGTAGTGCTTATGGTCGATCCCGTTTCTCGGCTTGAGAACTACTTTCTTGACTGTATTTTGAGTTAAGCAGTTGGCGCGACTTCAGTTCTAGCCTATAAAGTCAAATCTTGTGTGGTTCCTCCATGGTAACATAGCTGCCCGAGGTCGCAAAGTTAGCAAGTACAAGAAATTTGAAAATTGTATGAAATTTCACGGTAGTGCTTATGGTCGATCCCGTTTCTCGGCTTGAGAACTACTTTCTTGACTGTATTTTGAGTTAAGCAGTTGGCGCGACTTCAGTTCTAGCCTATAAAGTCAAATCTTGTGTGGTTCCTCCATGGTAACATAGCTGCCCGAGGTCGCAAAGTTAGCAAGTACAAGAAATTTGAAAATTGAATGAAATTTCACGGTAGTCCTTATGGTCGATCCCGTTTCTCGGCTTGAGAGCTACTTTCTTGACTGTATTTTGAGTTAAGCAGTTGGCGCGACTTCAGTTCTAGCCTATAAAGTCAAATCTTGTGTGGTTCCTCCATGGTAACATAGCTGCCCGAGGTCGCAAAGTTAGCAAGTACAAGAAATTTGAAAATTGTATGAAATTTCACGGTAGTGCTTATGGTCGATCCCGTTTCTCGGCTTGAGAACTACTTTCTTGACTGTATTTTGAGTTAAGCCGTTGGCGCGACTTCAGTTCTAGCCAATAAAGTCAAATCTTGTGTGGTTCGTCCATGGTAACATAGCTGCCCGAGGTCACAAAGTTAGCAAGTACAATAAATTTGAAAATTGTATGAAATTTCACGGTAGTGCTTATGGTCGATCCCGTTTCTCGGCTTGAGAGCTACTTTCTTGACTGTATTTTGAGTTAAGCAGTTGGCGCGACTTTAGTTCTAGCCTATAAAGTCAAATCTTGTGTGGTTCCTCCATGGTAACATAGCTGCCCGAGGTCGCAAAGTTAGCAAGTACAAGAAATTTGAAAATTGTATGAAATTTCACGGTAGTGCTTATGGTCGATCCCGTTTCTCGGCTTGAGAGCTACTTTCTTGACTCTATTTTGAGTTAAGCAGTTGGCGCGACTTCAGTTCTAGCCAATAAAGTCAAATCTTGTGTGGTTCCTCCATGGTAACATAGCTGCCCGAGGTCGCAAAGTTAGCAAGTACAAGAAATTTGAAAATTGTATGAAATTTCACGGTAGTGCTTATGGTCGATCCCGTTTCTGGTAACATAGGTCGCAAAGTTAGCAAGTACAAGACATTTGAAAATTGTATGAAATTTCACGGTAGTGCTTATGGTCGATCCCGTTTCTCGGCTTGAGAACTACTTTCTTGACTGTATTTTGAGTTAAGCCGTTGGCGCGACTTCAGTTCTAGCCTATAAAGTCAAATCTTGTGTGGTTCCTCCATGGTAACATAGCTGCCCGAGGTCGCAAAGTTAGCAAGTACAAGAAATTTGAAAATTGTATGAAATTTCACGGTAGTGCTTATGGTCGATCCCGTTTCTCGGCTTGAGAGCTACTTTCTTGACTGTATTTTGAGTTAAGCAGTTGGCGCGACTTCAGTTCTAGCCTATAAAGTCAAATCTTGTGTGGTTCCTCCATGGTAACATAGCTGCCCGAGGTCGCAAAGTTAGCAAGTACAAGAAATTTGAAAATTGTATGAAATTTCACGGTAGTGCTTATGGTCGATCCCGTTTCTCGGCTTGAGAACTACTTTCTTGACTGTATTTTGAGTTAAGCAGTTGGCGCGACTTCAGTTCTAGCCTATAAAGTCAAATCTTGTGTGGTTCCTCCATGGTAACATAGCTGCCCGAGGTCGCAAAGTTAGCAAGTACAAGAAATTTGAAAATTGTATGAAATTTCACGGTAGTGCTTATGGTCGGTCCCGTTTCTCGGCTTGAGAGCTACTTTCTTGACTCTATTTTGAGTTAAGCAGTTGGCGCGACTTCAGTTCTAGCCAATAAAGTCAAATCTTGTGTGGTTCCTCCATGGTAACATAGCTGCCCGAGGTCACAAAGTTAGCAAGTACGATAAATTTGAAAATTGTATGAAATGTCACGGTAGTGCTTATGGTCGATCCCGTTTCTCGGCTTGAGAACTACTTTCTTGACTGTATTTTGAGTTAAGCAGTTGGCGCGACTTCAGTTCTAGCCTATAAGGTCAAATCTTGTGTGGTTCCTCCATGGTAACATAGCTGCCCGAGGTCGCAAAGTTAGCAAGTACAAGAAATTTGAAAATTGTATGAAATTTCACGGTAGGCTTATGGTCGATCCCGTTTCTCGGCTTGAGAACTACTTTCTTGACTGTATTTTGAGTTAAGCCGTTTGCGCGACTTCAGTTCTAGCCAATAAAGTCAAATCTTGTGTGGTTCCTCCATGGTAACATAGCTGCCCGAGGTCACAAAGTTAGCAAGTACAATAAATTTGAAAATTGTATGAAATTTCACGGTAGTGCTTATGGTCGATCCCGTTTCTCGGCTTGAGAGCTACTTTCTTGACTGTATTTTGAGTTAAGCAGTTGGCGCGACTTCAGTTCTAGCCTACAAAGTCAAATCTTGTGTGGTTCCTCCATGGTAACATAGCTGCCCGAGGTCGCAAAGTTAGCAAGTACAAGAAATTTGAAAGTTGTATGAAATTTCACGGTAGTGCTTATGGTCGATCCCGTTTCTCGGCTTGAGAGCTACTTTCTTGACTGTATTTTGAGTTAAGCAGTTGGCGCGACTTCAGTTCTAGCCAATAAAGTCAAATCTTGTGTGGTTCCTCCATGGTAACATAGCTGCCCGAGGTCGCAAAGTTAGCAAGTACAAGAAATTTGAAAATTGTATGAAATTTCACGGTAGGCTTATGGTCGATCCCGTTTCTCGGCTTGAGAGCTACTTTCTTGACTGTATTTTGAGTTAAGCAGTTGGCGCGACTTCAGTTCTAGCCTACAAAGTCAAATCTTGTGTGGTTCCTCCATGGTAACATAGCTGCCCGAGGTCGCAAAGTTAGCAAGTACAAGAAATTTGAAAATTGTATGAAATTTCACGGTAGTGCTTATGGTCGATCCCGTTTCTCGGCTTGAGAGCTACTTTCTTGACTCTATTTTGAGTTATGCAGTTGGCGCGACTTCAGTTCTAGCCAATAAAGTCAAATCTTGTGTGGTTCCTCCATGGTAACATAGCTGCCCGAGGTCACAAAGTTAGCAAGTACAATAAATTTGAAAATTGTATGAAATTTCACGGTAGTGCTTATGGTCGATCCCGTTTCTCGGCTTGAGAGCTACTTTCTTGACTGTATTTTGAGTTAAGCAGTTGGCGCGACTTCAGTTCTAGCCTACAAAGTCAAATCTTGTGTGGTTCCTCCATGGTAACATAGCTGCCCGAGGTCGCAAAGTTAGCAAGTACAAGAAATTTGAAAGTTGTATGAAATTTCACGGTAGTGCTTATGGTCGATCCCGTTTCTCGGCTTGAGAGCTACTTTCTTGACTGTATTTTGAGTTAAGCAGTTGGCGCGACTTCAGTTCTAGCCAATAAAGTCAAATCTTGTGTGGTTCCTCCATGGTAACATAGCTGCCCGAGGTCGCAAAGTTAGCAAGTACAAGAAATTTGAAAATTGTATGAAATTTCACGGTAGGCTTATGGTCGATCCCGTTTCTCGGCTTGAGAGCTACTTTCTTGACTGTATTTTGAGTTAAGCAGTTGGCGCGACTTCAGTTCTAGCCTACAAAGTCAAATCTTGTGTGGTTCCTCCATGGTAACATAGCTGCCCGAGGTCGCAAAGTTAGCAAGTACAAGAAATTTGAAAATTGTATGAAATTTCACGGTAGTGCTTATGGTCGATCCCGTTTCTCGGCTTGAGAGCTACTTTCTTGACTCTATTTTGAGTTAAGCAGTTGGCGCGACTTCAGTTCTAGCCAATAAAGTCAAATCTTGTGTGGTTCCTCCATGGTAACATAGCTGCCCGAGGTCGCAAAGTTAGCAAGTACAAGAAATTTGAAAATTGTATGAAATTTCACGGTAGTCCTTATGGTCGATCCCGTTTCTCGGCTTGAGAGCTACTTTCTTGACTGTATTTTGAGTTAAGCAGTTGGCGCGACTTCAGTTCTAGCCTATAAAGTCAAATCTTGTGTGGTTCCTCCATGGTAACATAGCTGCCCGAGGTCGCAAAGTTAGCAAGTACAAGAAATTTGAAAATTGTATGAAATTTCACGGTAGTGCTTATGGTCGATCCCGTTTCTCGGCTTGAGAACTACTTTCTTGACTGTATTTTGAGTTAAGCCGTTGGCGCGACTTCAGTTCTAGCCAATAAAGTCAAATCTTGTGTGGTTCCTCCATGGTAACATAGCTGCCCGAGGTCGCAAAATTAGCAAGTACAAGAAATTTGAAAATTGTATGAAATTTCACGGTAGTGCTTATGGTCGATCCCGTTTCTCGGCTTGAGAACTACTTTCTTGACTGTATTTTGAGTTAAGCAGTTGGCGCCACTTCAGTTCTAGCCTATAAAGTCAAATCTTGTGTGGTTCCTCCATGGTAACATAGCTGCCCGAGGTCGCAAAGTTAGCAAGTACAAGAAATTTGAAAATTGTATGAAATTTCACGGTAGTGCTTATGGTCGCTACCGAGAACTACTTTCTTGACTGTATTTTGAGTTAAGCAGTTGGCGCGACTTCAGTTCTAGCCAATAAAGTAAAATCTTGTGTGGTTCCTCCATGGTAACATAGCTGCCCGAGGTCGCAAAGTTAGCAAGTACAAGAAATTTGATAATTGTATGAAATTTCACGGTAGTGCTTATGGTCGATCCCGTTTCTCGGCTTGAGAACTACTTTCTTGACTGTATTTTGAGTTAAGCAGTTGGCGCGACTTCATTTCTAGCCTATAAAGTCAAATCTTGTGTGGTTCCTCCATGGTAACATAGCTGCCCGAGGTCACAAAGTTAGCAAGTACAATAAATTTGAAAATTGTATGAAATTTCACGGTAGTGCTTATGGTCGATCCCGTTTCTCGGCTTGAGAGCTACTTTCTTGACTGTATTTTGAGTTAAGCAGTTGGCGCGACTTTAGTTCTAGCCTATAAAGTCAAATCTTGTGTGGTTCCTCCATGGTGACATAGCTGCCCGAGGTCGCAAAGTTAGCAAGTACAAGAAATTTGAAAATTGTATGAAAATTCACGGTAGTGCTTATGGTCGATCCCGTTTCTCGGCTTGAGAGCTACTTTCTTGACTCTATTTTGAGTTAAGCAGTTGGCGCGACTTCAGTTCTAGCCAATAAAGTCAAATCTTGTGTGGTTCCTCCATGGTAACATAGCTGCCCGAGGTCGCAAAGTTAGCAAGTACAAGAAATTTGAAAATTGTATGAAATTTCACGGTAGTGCTTATGGTCGATCCCGTTTCTCGGCTTGAGAGCTACTTTCTTGACTGTATTTTGAGTTAAGCAGTTGGCGCGTCTTCAGTTCTAGCCTATAAAGTCAAATCTTGTGTGGTTCCTCCATGGTAACATAGCTGCCCGAGGTCGCAAAGTTAGCAAGTACAAGAAATTTGAAAATTGTATGAAATTTCACGGTAGTGCTTATGGTCGATCCCGTTTCTCGGCTTGAGAACTACTTTCTTGACTGTATTTTGAGTTAAGCAGTTGGCGCGACTTCAGTTCTAGCCTATAAAGTCAAATGTTGTGTGGTTCCTCCATGGTACAATAGCTGCCCGAGGTCGCAAAGTTAGCAAGTACAAGAAATTTGAAAATTGTATGAAATTTCACGGTAGTGCTTATGGTCGATCCCGTTTCTCGGCTTGAGAACTACTTTCTTGACTGTATTTTGAGTTAAGCAGTTGGCGCGACTTCAGTTCTAGCCTATAAAGTCAAATCTTGTGTGGTTCCTCCATGGTAACATAGCTGCCCGAGGTCGCAAAGTTAGCAAGTACAAGAAATTTGAAAATTGTATGAAATTTCACGGTAGTGCTTATGGTCGATCCCGTTTCTCGGCTTGAGAGCTACTTTCTTGACTGTATTTTGAGTTAAGCAGTTGGCGCGACTTCAGTTCTAGCCTATAAAGTCAAATCTTGTGTGGTTCCTCCATGGTAACATAGCTGCCCGAGGTCGCAAAGTTAGCAAGTACAAGAAATTTGAAAATTGTATGAAATTTCACGGTAGTGCTTATGGTCGATCCCGTTTCTCGGCTTGAGAACTACTTTCTTGACTGTATTTTGAGTTAAGCAGTTGGCGCGACTTCAGTTCTAGCCTATAAAGTCAAATCTTGTGTGGTTCCTCCATGGTAACATAGCTGCCCGAGGTCGCAAAGTTAGCAAGTACAAGAAATTTGAAAATTGTATGAAATTTCACGGTAGTGCTTATGGTCGATCCCGTTTCTCGGCTTGAGAACTACTTTCTTGACTGTATTTTGAGTTAAGCAGTTGGCGCGACTTCAGTTCTAGCCTATAAAGTCAAATCTTGTGTGGTTCCTCCATGGTAACATAGCTGCCCGAGGTCGCAAATTTAGCAAGTACAAGAAATTTGAAAATTGTATTAAATTTCACGGTAGTGCTTATGGTCGATCCCGTTTCTCGGCTTGAGAACTACTTTCTTGACTGTATTTTGAGTTAAGCCGTTGGCGCGACTTCAGTTCTAGCCAATAAAGTCAAATCTTGTGTGGTTCCTCCATGGTAACATAGCTGCCCGAGGTCACAAAGTTAGCAAGTACAATAAATTTGAAAATTGTATGAAATTTCACGGTAGTGCTTATGGTCGATCCCGTTTCTCGGCTTGAGAGCTACTTTCTTGACTGTATTTTGAGTTAAGCCGTTGGCGCGACTTCAGTTCTAGCCAATAAAGTCAAATCTTGTGTGGTTCCTCCATGGTAACATAGCTGCCCGAGGTCGCAAAGTTAGCAAGTACAAGAAATTTGAAAATTGTACGAAATTTCACGGTAGTGCTTATGTTCGATCCCGTTTCTCGGCTTGAGAGCTACTTTCTTGACTCTATTTTGAGTTAAGCAGTTGGCGCGACTTCAGTTCTAGCCAATAAAGTCAAATCTTGTGTGGTTCCTCCATGGTAACATAGCTGCCCGAGGTCACAAAGTTAGCAAGTACAAGAAATTTGAAAATTGTATGAAATTTCACGGTAGTGCTTATGGTCGATCCCGTTTCTCGGCTTGAGAACTACTTTCTTGACTGTATTTTGAGTTAAGCAGTTGGCGCGACTTCAGTTCTAGCCAATAAAGTCAAATCTTGTGTGGTTCCTCCATGGTAACATAGCTGCCCGAGGTCGCAAAGTTAGCAAGTACAAGAAATTTGAAAATTGTATGAAATTTCACGGTAGTGCTTATGGTCGATCCCGTTTCTCGGCTTGAGAGCTACTTTCTTGACTGTATTTTGAGTTAAGCAGTTGGCGCGACTTCAGTTCTAGCCTATAAAGTCAAATCTTGTGTGGTTCCTCCATGGTAACATAGCTGCCCGAGGTCGCAAAGTTAGCAAGTACAAGAAATTTGAAAATTGTATGAAATTTCACGGTAGTGCTTATGGTCGATCCCGTTTCTCGGCTTGAGAGCTACTTTCTTGACTCTATTTTGAGTTAAGCAGTTGGCGCGACTTCAGTTCTAGCCTATAAAGTCAAATCTTGTGTGGTTCCTCCATGGTAACATAGCTGCCCGAGGTCACAAAGTTAGCAAGTACAAGAAATTTGAAAATTGTATGAAATTTCACGGTAGTGCTTATGGTCGATCCCGTTTCTCGGCTTGAGAACTACTTTCTTGACTGTATTTTGAGTTAAGCAGTTGGCGCGACTTCAGTTCTAGCCTATAAAGTCAAATCTTGTGTGGTTCCTCCATGGTAACATAGCTGCCCGAGGTCGCAAAGTTAGCAAGTACAAGAAATTTGAAAATTGTATGAAATTTCACGGTAGTGCTTATGGTCGATCCCGTTTCTCGGCTTGAGAACTACTTTCTTGACTGTATTTTGAGTTAAGCAGTTGGCGCGACTTCAGTTCTAGCCCATAAAGTCAAATCTTGTGTGGTTCCTCCATGGTAACATAGCTGCCCGAGGTCACAAAGTTAGCAAGTACAATAAATTTGAAAATTGTATGAAATTTCACGGTAGTGCTTATGGTCGATCCCGTTTCTCGGCTTGAGAACTACTTTCTTGACTGTATTTTGAGTTAAGCAGTTGGCGCGACTTCAGTTCTATCCTATAAAGTCAAATCTTGTGTGGTTCCTCCATGGTAACATAGCTGCCCGAGGTCACAAAGTTGGCAAGTACAATAAATTTGAAAATTGTATGAAATTTCACGGTAGTGCTTATGGTCGATCCCGTTTCTCGGCTTGAGAGCTACTTTCTTGACTGTATTTTGAGTTAAGCCGTTGGCGCGACTTCAGTTCTAGCCAATAAAGTCAAATCTTGTGTGGTTCCTCCATGGTAACATAGCTGCCCGAGGTCACAAAGTTAGCAAGTACAATAAATTTGAAAATTGTATGAAATTTCACGGTAGTGCTTATGGTCGATCCCGTTTCTCGGCTTGAGAGCTACTTTCTTGACTGTATTTTGAGTTAAGCCGTTGGCGCGACTTCAGTTCTAGCCAATAAAGTCAAATCTTGTGTGGTTCCTCCATGGTAACATAGCTGCCCGAGGTCGCAAAGTTAGCAAGTACAAGAAATTTGAAAATTGTATGAAATTTCACGGTAGTGCTTATGTTCGATCCCGTTTCTCGGCTTGAGAGCTACTTTCTTGACTCTATTTTGAGTTAAGCAGTTGGCGCGACTTCAGTTCTAGCCAATAAAGTCAAATCTTGTGTGGTTCCTCCATGGTAACATAGCTGCCCGAGGACACAAAGTTAGCAAGTACAAGAAATTTGAAAATTGTATGAAATTTCACGGTAGTGCTTAGGGTCGATCCCGTTTCTCGGCTTGAGAACTACTTTCTTGACTGTATTTTGAGTTAAGCAGTTGGCGCGACTTCAGTTCTAGCCTATAAAGTCAAATCTTGTGTGGTTCCTCCATGGTAACATTGCTGCCCGAGGTCGCAAAGTTAGCAAGTACAAGAAATTTGAAAATTGTATGAAATTTCACGGTAGTGCTTATGGTCGATCCCGTTTCTCGGCTTGAGAACTACTTTCTTGACTGTATTTGGAGTTAAGCAGTTGGCGCGACTTCAGTTCTAGCCTATAAAGTCAAATCTTGTGTGGTTCCTCCATGGTAACATAGCTGCCCGAGGTCGCAAAGTTAGCAAGTACAAGAAATTTGAAAATTGTCTGAAATTTCACGGTAGTGCTTATGGTCGATCCCGTTTCTCGGCTTGAGAGCTACTTTCTTGACTCTATTTTGAGTTAAGCAGTTGGCGCGACTTCAGTTCTAGCCAATAAAGTCAAATCTTGTGTGGTTCCTCCATGGTAACATAGCTGCCCGAGGTCGCAAAATTAGCAAGTACAAGAAATTTGAAAATTGTATGAAATTTCACGGTAGTGCTTATGGTCGATCCCGTTTCTCGGCTTGAGAACTACTTTCTTGACTGTATTTTGAGTTAAGCAGTTGGCGCGACTTCAGTTCTAGCCTATAAAGTCAAATCTTGTGTGGTTCCTCCATGGTAACATAGCTGCCCGAGGTCACAAAGTTAGCAAGTACAAGAAATTTGAAAATTGTATGAAATTTCACGGTAGTGCTTATGGTCGATCCCGTTTCTCGGCTTGAGAACTACTTTCTTGACTGTATTTTGAGTTAAGCAGTTGGCGCGACTTCAGTTCTAGCCTATAAAGTCAAATCTTGTGTGGTTCCTCCATGGTAACATAGCTGCCCGAGGTCGCAAAGTTAGCAAGTACAAGAAATTTGAAAATTGTATGAAATTTCACGGTAGTGCTTATGGTCGATCCCGTTTCTCGGCTTGAGAACTACTTTCTTGACTGTATTTTGAGTTAAGCAGTTGGCGCGACTTCAGTTCTAGCCAATAAAGTCAAATCTTGTGTGGTTCCTCCATGGTAACATAGCTGCCCGAGGTCGCAAAGTTAGCAAGTACAAGAAATTTGAAAATTGTATGAAATTTCACGGTAGTGCTTATGTTCGATCCCGTTTCTCGGCTTGAGAGCTACTTTCTTGACTCTATTTTGAGTTAAGCAGTTGGCGCGACTTCAGTTCTAGCCAATAAAGTCAAATCTTGTGTGGTTCCTCCATGGTAACATAGCTGCCCGAGGTCACAAAGTTAGCAAGTACAAGAAATTTGAAAATTGTATGAAATTTCACGGTAGTGCTTATGGTCGATCCCGTTTCTCGGCTTGAGAACTACTTTCTTGACTGTATTTTGAGTTAAGCAGTTGGCGCGACTTCAGTTCTAGCCTATAAAGTCAAATCTTGTGTGGTTCCTCCATGGTAACATAGCTGCCCGAGGTCGCAAAGTTAGCAAGTACAAGAAATTTGAAAATTGTATGAAATTTCACGGTAGTGCTTATGGTCGATCCCGTTTCTCGGCTTGAGAACTACTTTCTTGACTGTATTTTGAGTTAAGCAGTTGGCGCGACTTCAGTTCTAGCCCATAAAGTCAAATCTTGTGTGGTTCATAGCTGCCCGAGGTCGCAAAGTTAGCAAGTACAAGAAATTTGAAAATTGTATGAAATTTCACGGTAGTGCTTATGGTCGATCCCGTTTCTCGGCTTGAGAGCTACTTTCTTGACTCTATTTTGAGTTAAGCAGTTGGCGCGACTTCAGTTCTAGCCAATAAAGTCAAATCTTGTGTGGTTCCTCCATGGTAACATAGCTGCCCGAGGTCGCAAAATTAGCAAGTACAAGAAATTTGAAAATTGTATGAAATTTCACGGTAGTGCTTATGGTCGATCCCGTTTCTCGGCTTGAGAACTACTTTCTTGACTGTATTTTGAGTTAAGCAGTTGGCGCGACTTCAGTTCTAGCCTATAAAGTCAAATCTTGTGTGGTTCCTCCATGGTAACATAGCTGCCCGAGGTCGCAAAGTTAGCAAGTACAAGAAATTTGAAAATTGTATGAAATTTCACGGTAGTGCTTATGGTCGATCCCGTTTCTCGGCTTGAGAGCTACTTTCTTGACTGTATTTTGACTTAAGCAGTTGGCGCGACTTCAGTTCTAGCCTATAAAGTCAAATCTTGTGTGGTTCCTCCATGGTAGCATAGCTGCCCGGGGTCGCAAAGTTAGCAAGTACAAGAAATTTGAAAATTGTATGAAATTTCACGGTAGTGCTTATGGTCGATCCCGTTTCTCGGCTTGAGAGCTACTTTCTTGACTCTATTTTGAGTTAAGCAGTTGGCGCGACTTCAGTTCTAGCCAATAAAGTCAAATCTTGTGTGGTTCCTCCATGGTAACATAGCTGCCCGAGGTCGCAAAGTTAGCAAGTACAAGAAATTTGAAAATTGTATGAAATTTCACGGTAGTGCTTATGGTCGATCCCGTTTCTCGGCTTGAGAACTACTTTCTTGACTGTATTTTGAGTTAAGCAGTTGGCGCGACTTCAGTTCTAGCCTATAAAGTCAAATCTTGTGTGGTTCCTCCATGGTAACATAGCTGCCCGAGGTCACAAAGTTAGCAAATACAATAAATTTGAAAATTGTATGAAATTTCACGGTAGTGCTTATGGTCGATCCCGTTTCTCGGCTTGAGAGCTACTTTCTTGACTGTATTTTGAGTTAAGCAGTTGGCGCGACTTCAGTTCTAGCCTATAAAGTCAAATCTTGTGTGGTTCCTCCATGGTAACATAGCTGCCCGAGGTCGCAAAGTTAGCAAGTACAAGAAATTTGAAAATTGTATGAAATTTCACGGTAGTGCTTATGGTCGATCCCGTTTCTCGGCTTGAGAGCTACTTTCTTGACTCTATTTTGAGTTAAGCAGTTGGCGCGACTTCAGTTCTAGCCAATAAAGTCAAATCTTGTGTGGTTCCTCCATGGTAACATAGCTGCCCGAGGTCGCAAAGTTAGCAAGTACAAGAAATTTGAAAATTGTATGAAATTTCACGGTAGTGCTTATGGTCGATCCCGTTTCTCGGCTTGAGAGCTACTTTCTTGACTCTATTTTGAGTTAAGCAGTTGGCGCGATTTCAGTTCTAGCCAATAAAGTCAAATCTTGTGTGGTTCCTCCATGGTAACATAGCTGCCCGAGGTCGCAAAGTTAGCAAGTACAAGAAATTTGAAAATTGTATGAAATTTCACGGTAGTGCTTATGGTCGATCCCGTTTCTGGCTTGAGAACTACTTTCTTGACTGTATTTTGAGTTAAGCAGTTGGCGCGACTTCAGTTCTAGCCTATAAAGTCAAATCTTGTGTGGTTCCTCCATGGTAACATAGCTGCCCGAGGTCGCAAAGTTAGCAAGTACAAGAAATTTGAAAATTGTATGAAATTTCACGGTAGTGCTTATGGTCGATCCCGTTTCTCGGCTTGAGAGCTACTTTCTTGACTGTATTTTGAGTTAAGCAGTTGGCGCGACTTCAGTTCTAGCCAATAAAGTCAAATCTTGTGTGGTTCCTCCATGGTAACATAGCTGCCCGAGGTCGCAAAGTTAGCAAGTACAAGAAATTTGAAAATTGTATGAAATTTCACGATAGTGCTTATGGTCGATCCCGTTTCTCGGCTTGAGAGCTACTTTCTTGACTGTATTTCGAGTTAAGCAGTTGGCGCGACTTCAGTTCTAGCCAATAAAGTCAAATCTTGTGTGGTTCCTCCATGGTAACATAGCTGCCCGAGCTCGCAAAGTTAGCAAGTACAAGAAATTTGAAAATTGTATGAAATTTCACGGTAGTGCTTATGGTCGATCCCGTTTCTCGGCTTGAGAGCTACTTTCTTGACTGTATTTTGAGTTAAGCAGTTGGCGCGACTTCAGTTCTAGCCTATAAAGTCAAATCTTGTGTGGTTCCTCCATGGTAACATAGCTGCCCGTGGTCGCAAAGTTAGCAAGTACAAGACATTTGAAAATTGTATGAAATTTCACGGTAGTGCTTATGGTCGATCCCGTTTCTCGGCTTGAGAACTACTTTCTTGACTGTATTTTGAGTTAAGCAGTTGGCGCGACTTCAGTTCTAGCCTATAAAGTCAAATCTTGTGTGGTTCCTCCATGGTAACATAGCTGCCCGAGGTCGCAAAGTTAGCAAGTACAAGAAATTTGTAAATTGTATGAAATTTCACGATAGTGCTTATGGTCGATCCCGTTTCTCGGCTTGAGAACTACTTTCTTGACTGTATTTTGAGTTAAGCAGTTGGCGCGACT
This sequence comes from Merodon equestris, assembly GCA_958301585.1. Taxonomy (NCBI): domain Eukaryota; kingdom Metazoa; phylum Arthropoda; class Insecta; order Diptera; family Syrphidae; genus Merodon; species Merodon equestris. The sequence goes on from CATQJT010000244.1 coordinate 28,889, forward strand.
TCAGTTCTAGCCTATAAAGTCAAATCTTGTGTGGTTCCTCCATGGTAACATAACTGCCCGAGGTCGCAAAGTTAGCAAGTACAAGAAATTTGAAAATTGTATGAAATTTCACGGTAGTGCTTATGGTCGATCCCGTTTCTCGGCTTGAGAACTACTTTCTTGACTGTATTTTGAGCTAAGCCGTTGGCGCGACTTCAGTTCTAGCCTATAAAGTCAAATCTTGTGTGGTTCCTCCATGGTAACATAGCTGCCCGAGGTCGCAAAGTTAGCAAGTACAAGAAATTTGAAAATTGTATGAAATTTCACGATAGTGCTTATGGTCGATCCCGTTTCTCGGCTTGAGAACCACTTTCTTGACTGTATTTTGAGTTAAGCAGTTGGCGCGACTTCAGTTCTAGCCTATAAAGTCAAATCTTGTGTGGTTCCTCCATGGTAACATAGCTGCCCGAGGTCACAAAGTTAGCAAGTACAATAAATTTGAAAATTGTATGAAATTTCACGGTAGTGCTTATGGTCGATCCCGTTTCTCGGCTTGAGAGCTACTTTCTTGACTGTATTTTGAGTTAAGCAGTTGGCGCGACTTCAGTTCTAGCCTATAAAGTCAAATCTTGTGTGGTTCCTCCATGGTAACATAGCTGCCCGAGGTCGCAAAGTTAGCAAGTATAAGAAATTTGAAAATTGTATGAAATTTCACGGTAGTGCTTATGGTCGATCCCGTTTCTCGGCTTGAGAACTACTTTCTTGACTGTATTTTGAGTTAAGCAGTTGGCGCGACTTCATTTCTAGCCTATAAAGTCAAATCTTGTGTGGTTCCTCCATGGTAACATAGCTGCCCGAGGTCGCAAAGTTAGCAAGTACAAGAAATTTGAAAATTGTATGAAATTTCACGGTAGTGCTTATGGTCGATCCCGTTTCTCGGCTTGAGAGCTACTTTCTTGACTCTATTTTGAGTTAAGCAGTTGGCGCGACTTCAGTTCTAGCCTATAAAGTCAAATCTTGTGTGGTTCCTCCATGGTAACATAGCTGACCGAGGTCGCAAAGTTAGGAAGTACAAGAAATTTGAAAATTGTATAAAATTTCACGGTAATGCTTATGGTCGATCCCGTTTCTCGGCTTGAGAGCTACTTTCTTGACTGTATTTCGAGTTAAGCAGTTGGCGCGACTTCAGTTCTAGCCAATAAAGTCAAATCTTGTGTGGTTCCTCCATGGTAACATAGCTGCCCGAGGTCGCAAAGTTAGCAAGTACAAGAAATTTGAAAATTGTATGAAATTTCACGGTAGTGCTTATGGTCGATCCCGTTTCTCGGCTTGAGAGCTACTTTCTTGACTCTATTTTGAGTAAGGCAGTTGGCGCGACTTCAGTTCTAGCCTATAAAGTCAAATCTTGTGTGGTTCCTCCATGGTAACATAGCTGCCCGAGGTCGCAAAGTTAGCAAGTACAAGAAATTTGAAAATTGTATGAAATTTCACGGTAGTGCTTATGGTCGATCCCGTTTCTCGGCTTGAGAGCTACTTTCTTGACTGTATTTTGAGTTAAGCAGTTGGCGCGACTTCAGTTCTAGCCAATAAAGTCAAATCTTGTGTGGTTCCTCCATGGTAACATAGCTGCCCGAGGTCGCAAAGTTAGCAAGTACAAGAAATTTGAAAATTGTATGAAATTTCACGGTAGTGCTTATGGTCGATCCCGTTTCTCGGCTTGAGAACTACTTTCTTGACTGTATTTTGAGTTAAGCAGTTGGCGCGACTTCAGTTCTAGCCTATAAAGTAAAATCTTGTGTGGTTCCTCCATGGTAACATAGCTGCCCGAGGTCGCAAAGTTAGCAAGTACAAGAAATTTGAAAATTGTATGAAATTTCACGGTAGTGCTTATGGTCGATCCCGTTTCTCGGCTTGAGAGCTACTTTCTTGACTCTATTTTGAGTTAAGCAGTTGGCGCGACTTCAGTTCTAGCCTATAAAGTCAAATCTTGTGTGGTTCCTCCATGGTAACATAGCTGCCCGAGGTCGCAAAGTTAGCAAGTACAAGAAATTTGAAAATTGTATGAAATTTCACGGTAGTGCTTATGGTCGATCCCGTTTCTCGGCCTGAGAGCTACTTTCTTGACTGTATTTTGAGTTAAGCAGTTGGCGCGACTTCAGTTCTAGCCAATAAAGTCAAATCTTGTGTGGTTCCTCCATGGTAACATAGCTGCCCGAGGTCGCAAAGTTAGCAAGTACAAGAAATTTGAAAATTGTATGAAATTTCACGGTAGTTGTTTAAGATTGTAATTAGCCTTTTACCATAAATTATCAATTTTGAATTTTATATTTGTTAGCGAGATAGTTGGCACTCACTGTACATGTATCACATGTCCAAACCAAAGTGACACGTCATTGATGGTGTGTTACATGCACAGCGAGTGCTAACTTATCCCACTCTCAACATCAGCCACGCCCGCGAACATCGGATGTTCGTTATTACCGCACTTTTCGAAATCGTACCATATCTAGTTATCACGCCACTGCATATTTTGCGAGATTGGTTTGGGTAGATGGCTGCTGCTGAGAGTGCATCTCGTCACTTGACTTTTGGGCACGGTGCGAATCAGATCAATAAATTGTTATTCTACATTTTCGGCGCGTTTTACTGTAAACATTTTTTTTTCTTTTGGTTGCTCGCAGTCTCTGCCGGTAATTGTTTAAAGTGTTAAACAAAGTGGTCCTTCGAGCCGGTTCTCGAGTTATTGTATGAACAGAGATATTGCGAGAAATAGCAAAATGAGTGTAAAAATCAAACGGTCTAGTGCAAAAGGTCATATTACGCGCGCGTTGATCTTCGTGAACTCAATCGACGATACGGTTTCCAGTGAACTATTAAAAAATCGGTTAGAGAAGCTCGAGGATGCGTGGAAATCCTTTTCTCTGTTGCACGACGAATATTTGGAGATCACCAACGACGAAGCTCATAGTGAACTAGAGGTTGAGTTCGTTGATTACGAAAATAAGTATTTTCAAGCCCATGCGCGAATATCTCGGGCCATTGCTGATCGTCAGCCTACTGTGCATAGTGAAATTTCAAACGAGTCGGTGCTCGAACGGTTAGCAGAGCAACAATCTACTTTCCTTGAAAGACTGAGTGTTCCGGTGAATAACAATACTAGTGTTCAGTTGCCGAAAATTGTAATACCGCCTTTCTCCGGGGACTACAAAGATTGGCCATCGTTCCGTGACCTCTTTATCGCGTCGGTAGATAGTAAATCCAATTTGAGTTCAACGCAAAAGTTTCAATACTTGAAATCTTTTCTTCGTGACGATGCTGCTAACCTCGTGAAACATATTCCCGTGTCGGAAGTGAATTACACCCAAGCTTGGACTCGGTTGGAAGCACGATACAATAAAGTGCAGCTGATAGTAAGATCGTTTATACAATCATTTCTTTCTCTTTCGACTATGAGTACAGGTAAAGTGCAGGCTCTTCGAAAGTTGACTGATGGCGCTGACGAAGTTATTCGCGGATTAAATGCGCTCGATCAAAACTCTCGTGATCCGTGGTTAATTTATTTACTGGTTACAAAACTGGACCAGGAATCATGTCAAGCCTGGGCAGAGTACTCCGGTTCTAGGTCTGATAACACTATTGATACGTTGTTAGATTTCTTACAAAAAAGGTGCAATGCTCTCGAATCGTGCCAGCCGATCAATCGCTTATCCACTCGTGCAAAGACCGCAATACCCCTTCGTTCGCTTGTAACTGAAGCCCCACAATCCAAAATAAAGTGCCCAAAGTGTTTGAGATCACACGTCCTATCTCAATGTGCAGACTTCCTAGCATTAGACATTCGTTCGCGGCGTGATTTTGTGAAGACACAAGCGCTTTGCTTTAATTGCCTCCGGTCTGGACATTCGGCTAACAAATGCCGTTCCTCCTTTCGATGCCGTGTCTGCAAATCCCAGCATCATTCGTTGGTTCATCCGGAGAACCCTTCGCTGTCGTCACAATCGTCTTTATCATCCAATCCCTCGCCGATCTCGTCCGCGTTTTCGATTCGTACATCGCCGGTAACCAATGCTTCGAATTCCTCAAACCTATCGCCACCCTCCGCTTCGCTTGGACCATCAACGTCGCTGGTCAACAATCTTTCCCTTGACCCCCATCGCCGCAGGCAAACCATTCTTCCCACCATTTTAGCTGCGGTAAAGGACTGTCAAGGAAATTCGGTAGTGTGTCGCGTATTACTGGATTCGGGTTCCCAATCTTCGTTTGTTCTGGAATCATTTGTCCAGAAAATAGGATATCCACGTTCGCATGCCCGAATACCGATCCATGGGCTATCATCATTAGAAGCCGGGTATACTAGAGGACGTGTTCAAATCCAATTATCATCGTTAATTAATTCCACTGTCTTATGTGTTGATACCTACATACTAAATAAACTTACTGCTAATCTTCCTTCTCAAACAACAGATAGGTCTCTTTGGTCCCATCTTGATGGGCTGCAATTAGCCGATCCCAACTTTAACCTTTCATCTCCGATCGATATGTTGCTCGGTGCAGACAAACTATGGAGTATCATTAAAGCCGGGCAAGTTCGTGGAGAAGATGGTACTCCGGTGGCACAAAATACTTCGTTTGGCTGGGTAATTACAGGTGAAATATTTGATAACATCGAGCCTCTTAATGGTGGCATATCGTCGCTTCATTCGATCATGGACGTCGATCATCTTCTCAAGCGCTTTTGGGAGATTGAAGATGTATCGGCTCCATGTCGTGAATCATCTGTTCAAGATCCAGCAGAGCAACACTTCAAAAAGACATTCAGCCGTGCTCCAGATGGTAAATACGTTGTGTTATTACCCTTTAAAGTTACCAACCCATCTTTTAGTCAAACAGTTGGTAGTGCAGTTTCTCGACTACATTCTATGGAACGTCGATTTCGGTCCAATCCCGAACTTCATCGAATGTATTCCGAATTTATGTCTGAGTACTTGAGACTTGGTCATATGTCCCGTGTTCCGGTTGAAGAGGTAAACTTCAGCTCTGGTCAACAATTCTATCTGCCACACCACGCAGTTATGAAATTGGATAACACTACAACAAAGTTGCGGGTTGTGTTTGATGGATCAGCGAGAGATTGTAATGGTGTGTCTTTAAATAACTCCTTATTTATCGGTCCACCAATCCAGCGGGATCTATTTGGAGTTTGTCTGCGTTTCCGACAACATAACGTAGTATTTACTGCTGACATTGTCAAAATGTTTCGGCAGGTTTGGGTAAGTGAACAACACACGGATTTCCAGCGAATTGTTTGGCGTGAAAATCCTACCGACGAGATTCAGCATTTCCGTTTGTGCACGGTTACCTACGGTACTGCATCGGCCCCTTTCTTATCAATTCGAGTTCTTCAACAATTGGCGGAAGATTATCGGGATAAATATCCAAATGCATCAAGGGTCTTACTCAATGATGTCTATGTCGATGACATCATGACGGGATCGAGCTCCTCAGGAGAGCTTATTTCATTAAAGTCAGAGATGGTATCGCTTTTATCTGAAGCTAAATTTGAATTACGGAAGTGGAGTTCTAGTTGTTCGCAGTTTCTGAAGACTCTTCCTAAGGAAGACTATGACCTTTCAATCTACGACCCCAACCGTTCGGCACATTTTGTAAAGGTGTTGGGTATGTTTTGGGATCCAGTTAATGATGAATTTTCATATAAAATATCAATCAAACGCGATTCGCAGTCACCGACAAGGAGATCGTTGCTTTCGGAAATATCGCGCATCTTTGATCCTCTAGGGTTTTTGGCCCCATCGGTAGTACTTTTCAAAATTCTTTTCCAAGAGTTATGGACTTCGGATTTAAAGCTGTCGTGGGATACTCCCTTGCCCAATTCCATAGCTCAACGATGGGCCACCTACCGTTCTAAATTGCCTCACTTCGAGCAGATTCGGATTCCACGAAAGATATTGGTACCTAGGAAAGTGTTAGAACTACATGGTTTTTCGGATGCATCATCGGTTGCTTATGCTGCAGTGGTCTATAGTCGGTACATAACTGAGGATGGAGAGGTGGAAGTTAAGATCGTTGCCGCTAAAACAAAGGTCGCTCCTCTTAAGCCAGTGTCGATTCCTAGACTCGAGCTATTGGGAGCCTTACTTCTAACTCGACTGGTTTCCCTAATCACTTCTTCGATGCCTAGCCATTCATTCAACATCTTTGCTTGGTGCGATTCTGAAATCGTATTACATTGGTTGTCTTCGCCACCTCGTCGCTGGGCCACTTTTGTAGCCAATCGAACTTCTGCTATAGTAGATGTTATACCACGACATTTTTGGCGCTATGTTTGCTCTCAAGATAACCCGGCTGATGCTGCCTCGAGAGGTGTGTCACCCGAGCTTCTTTTAGATAAGGAAATCTGGTGGAAGGGTCCTTCTTGGTTGCAATTAGATTCTTCGCTATGGCCGCAGTCTAAATCAAACTATAAACCTCATGGAGGCGACAATCTAGAAGAAAGGATGCAAGGTACCCAAGTGTTGGCTGTGTCGATAAACAACGACTTACTGGAGCAACTCGTTATGAAGATCTCGTCCTGGTTTAAAATACAGAGAGTTATGGCTTATTGTATTCGATTCTGTGTCAACTGTCGTACTCCCAGAGCTACTCGTCGACATTCGCCGCTTGAATTCATTGAAATATATAAGGCAAAGATAACTGTTATTATCTATGAACTATGTAAGTTTCTTTCGCAGAGGACATTCGAGCCCTAACCCAAAATCGTCAGCTATCTGCACAATCGAGGCTAAATAAGCTGGCTCCATTCGTTGATAAGGAAGGAGTTTTACGTGTTGGAGGGAGAATCAAGGAGGCCCCAGTTTCCTTTAATATTAAACATCCAGTTATCTTGCCCAGCAATCATATTCTTTCAGCATTGATCGTTACAGATATTCATCGGAAATACTTTCATCCTGGCGTATCCGAAACATTTGCGCTGGTTCGTCAAGAATTCTGGATAGTGGGATCTCGGAATCTCATAAGAAGAATTATTTTTCGCTGCAAGACTTGTTTTACTCAGAGGAAGAAAACCTGCGAACAACTTATGGGTGATTTACCCTCCTATCGACTTCAACCCAGTCGCCCGTTTACTAATTCGGGGGTGGACTACGCTGGCCCTATTATGATAAAGCTATCTCGAACTCGAAAACCAAGGCTTTCCAAGGCATACATCGCTCTATTTATATGCATGGCTACAAAGGCCATTCACCTGGAGTTGGTTAGTGACTTGACGACAGATGCCTTTATTGCCGCTCTTCGCCGCTTTATCTCACGTCGTGGAAAATGCAGCAATCTATACTCGGACAACGGAACTAACTTCCAAGGAGCACGCCGCTGTCTACCGGAATTATATAAGTTGGCATTGTCATCGTCTCACAATGAAACTGTTTCCGCGGCCCTTGCGAAAGATGGGATCGCTTGGCACTTTTCTCCGCCATCCGCACCTCATTTTGGTGGGCTGTGGGAGGCCGGGGTCAAGTCAGTAAAATCGCATTTACGTCGAGTAATGGGGTCTACCATCCTAACCTTTGAGGATCTGTATACCATATTATGCCAAATCGAAGCTGTTGTCAATTCACGTCCTTTATGCGCACTGTCGGACTCCGACATTAACCCACTAACACCTGCTCATTTTCTTATAGGCGAGCCGATGACTGCAGTTCCAGAACCCAACTATCTACACATTCCACAAAATAGGCTTGATCACTACCGCCAACTTCAATCTATGGTGCAAGGCTTCTGGAAAAGATGGCATATCGAGTACCTGACATCCCTTCAGGAGAGGCATAAATGGCAACAAACTACATCCAATCTGAAGAAGGGTGACCTTGTAGTCGTAAAGGAGCCCAATCTACCACCAACCAAATGGGTCCTGGGTCGTATAACTGAAGTCATTCCCGGCAACGATGGGCGTGTAAGAGTAGCAGAAGTAAGGACCTCCACCGGCACCTTCATCAGACCTATCACAAAATTAGCTATTTTACCGGTTTCCTGAAATCTAGTTCAGGGGGGCCGGGATGTTTAAGATTGTAATTAGCCTTTTACCATAAATTATCAATTTTTAATTTTATATTTGTTAGCGAGATAGTTGGCACTCACTGTACATGTATCACATGTCCAAACCAAAGTGACACGTCATTGATGGTGTGTTACATGCACAGCGAGTGCTAACTTATCCCACTCTCAACATCAGCCACGCCCGCGAACATCGGATGTTCGTTATTACCGCACTTTTCGAAATCGTACCATATCTAGTTATCACGCCACTGCATATTTTGCGAGATTGGTTTGGGTAGATGGCTGCTGCTGAGAGTGCATCTCGTCACTTGACTTTTGGGCACGGTGCGAATCAGATCAATAAATTGTTATTCTACATTTTCGGCGCGTTTTACTTTAAACATTTTTTTTTCTTTTGGTTGCTCGCAGTCTCTGCCGGTAATTGTTTAAAGTGTTGAACAGTAGTGCTTATGGTCGATCCCGTTTCTCGGCTTGAGAGCTACTTTCTTGACTCTATTTTGAGTTAAGCAGTTGGCGCGACTTCAGTTCTAGCCTATAAAGTCAAATCTTGTGTGGTTCCTCCATGGTAACATAGCTGACCGAGGTCGCAAAGTTAGCAAGTACAAGAAATTTGAAAATTGTATGAAATTTCACGGTAATGCTTATGGTCGATCCCGTTTCTCGGCTTGAGAGCTACTTTCTTGACTGTATTTCGAGTTAAGCAGTTGGCGCGACTTCAGTTCTAGCCAATAAAGTCAAATCTTGTGTGGTTCCTCCATGGTAACATAGCTGCCCGAGGTCGCAAAGTTAGCAAGTACAAGAAATTTGAAAACTGTATGAAATTTCACGGTAGTGCTTATGGTCGATCCCGTTTCTCGGCTTGAGAGCTACTTTCTTGACTCTATTTTGAGTTAGGCAGTTGGCGCGACTTCAGTTCTAGCCTATAAAGTCAAATCTTGTGTGGTTCCTCCATGGTAACATAGCTGCCCGAGGTCGCAAAGTTAGCAAGTACAAGAAATTTGAAAATTGTATGAAATTTCACGGTAGTGCTTATGGTCGATCCCGTTTCTCGGCTTGAGAGCTACTTTCTTGACTGTATTTTGAGTTAAGCAGTTGGCGCGACTTCAGTTCTAGCCAATAAAGTCAAATCTTGTGTGGTTCCTCCATGGTAACATAGCTGCCCGAGGTCGCAAAGTTAGCTAGTACAAGAAATTTGAAAATTGTATGAAATTTCACGGTAGTGCTTATGGTCGATCCCGTTTCTCGGCTTGAGAACTACTTTCTTGACTGTATTTTGAGTTAAGCAGTTGGCGCGACTTCAGTTCTAGCCAATAAAGTCAAATCTTGTGTGGTTCCTCCATGGTAACATAGCTGCCCGAGGTCGCAAAGTTAGCAAGTACAAGAAATTTGAAAATTGTATGAAATTTCACGGTAGTGCTTATGGTCGATCCCGTTTCTCGGCTTGAGAGCTACTTTCTTGACTGTATTTTGAGTTAAGCAGTTGGCGCGACTTCAGTTCTAGCCAATAAAGTCAAATCTTGTGTGGTTCCTCCATGGTAACATAGCTGCCCGAGGTCGCAAAGTTAGCAAGTACAAGAAATTTGAAAATTGTATGAAATTTCACGGTAGTGCTTATGGTCGATCCCGTTTCTCGGCTTGAGAGCTACTTTCTTGACTGTATTTTGAGTTAAGCAGTTGGCGCGACTTCAGTTCTAGCCAATAAAGTCAAATCTTGTGTGGTTCCTCCATGGTAACATAGCTGCCCGAGGTCGCAAAGTTAGCAAGTACAAGAAATTTGAAAATTGTATGAAATTTCACGGTAGTGCTTATGGTCGATCCCGTTTCTCGGCTTGAGAACTACTTTCTTGACTGTATTTTGAGTTAAGCAGTTGGCGCGACTTCAGTTCTAGCCAATAAAGTCAAATCTTGTGTGGTTCCTCCATGGTAACATAGCTGCCCGAGGTCGCAAAGTTAGCAAGTACAAGAAATTTGAAAATTGTATGAAATTTCACGGTAGTGCTTATGGTCGATCCCGTTTCTCGGCTTGAGAGCTACTTTCTTGACTGTATTTTGAGTTAAGCAGTTGGCGCGACTTCAGTTCTAGCCAATAAAGTCAAATCTTGTGTGGTTCCTCCATGGTAACATAGCTGCCCGAGGTCGCAAAGTTAGCAAGTACAAGAAATTTGAAAATTGTATGAAATTTCACGGTAGTGCTTATGGTCGATCCCGTTTCTCGGCTTGAGAACTACTTTCTTGACTGTATTTTGAGTTAAGCAGTTGGCGCGACTTCAGTTCTAGCCTATAAAGTAAAATCTTGTGTGGTTCCTCCATGGTAACATAGCTGCCCGAGGTCGCAAAGTTAGCAAGTACAAGAAATTTGAAAATTGTATGAAATTTCACGGTAGTGCTTATGGTCGATCCCGTTTCTCGGCTTGAGAGCTACTTTCTTGACTGTATTTTGAGTTAAGCAGTTGGCGCGACTTCAGTTCTAGCCTATAAAGTCAAATCTTGTGTGGTTCCTCCATGGTAACATAGCTGCCCGAGGTCGCAAAGTTAGCAAGTACAAGACATTTGAAAATTGTATGAAATTTCACGGTAGTGCTTATGGTCGATCCCGTTTCTCGGCTTGAGAACTACTTTCTTGACTCTATTTTGAGTTAAGCAGTTGGCGCGACTTCAGTTCTAGCCTATAAAGTCAAATCTTGTGTGGTTCCTCCATGGTAACATAGCTGACCGAGGTCGCAAAGTTAGCAAGTACAAGAAATTTGAAAATTGTATGAAATTTCACGGTAATGCTTATGGTCGATCCCGTTTCTCGGCTTGAGAGCTACTTTCTTGACTGTATTTCGAGTTAAGCAGTTGGCGCGACTTCAGTTCTAGCCAATAAAGTCAAATCTTGTGTGGTTCCTCCATGGTAACATAGCTGCCCGAGGTCGCAAAGTTAGCAAGTACAATAAATTTGAAAATTGTATGAAATTTCACGGTAGTGCTTATGGCCGATCCCGTTTCTCGGCTTGAGAGCTACTTTCTTGACTCTATTTTGAGTTAGGCAGTTGGCGCGACTTCAGTTCTAGCCTATAAAGTCAAATCTTGTGTGGTTCCTCCATGGTAACATAGCTGCCCGAGGTCGCAAAGTTAGCAAGTACAAGAAATTTGAAAATTGTATGAAATTTCACGGTAGTGCTTATGGTCGATCCCGTTTCTCGGCTTGAGAACTACTTTCTTGACTCTATTTTGAGTTAAGCAGTTGGCGCGACTTCAGTTCTAGCCTATAAAGTCAAATCTTGTGTGGTTCCTCCATGGTAACATAGCTGACCGAGGTCGCAAAGTTAGCAAGTACAAGAAATTTGAAAATTGTATGAAATTTCACGGTAATGCTTATGGTCGATCCCGTTTCTCGGCTTGAGAGCTACTTTCTTGACTGTATTTCGAGTTAAGCAGTTGGCGCGACTTCAGTTCTAGCCAATAAAGTCAAATCTTGTGTGGTTCCTCCATGGTAACATAGCTGCCCGAGGTCGCAAAGTTAGCAAGTACAATAAATTTGAAAATTGTATGAAATTTCACGGTAGTGCTTATGGTCGATCCCGTTTCTCGGCTTGAGAGCTACTTTCTTGACTCTATTTTGAGTTAAGCAGTTGGCGCGACTTCAGTTCTAGCCAATAAAGTCAAATCTTGTGTGGTTCCTCCATGGTAACATAGCTGCCCGAGGTCGCAAAGTTAGCAAGTACAATAAATTTGAAAATTGTATGAAATTTCACGGTAGTGCTTATGGTCGATCCCGTTTCTCGGCTTGAGAGCTACTTTCTTGACTCTATTTTGAGTTAGGCAGTTGGCGCGACTTCAGTTCTAGCCTATAAAGTCAAATCTTGTGTGGTTCCTCCATGGTAACATAGCTGCCCGAGGTCGCAAAGTTAGCAAGTACAAGAAATTTGAAAATTGTATGAAATTTCACGGTAGTGCTTATGGTCGATCCCGTTTCTCGGCTTGAGAGCTACTTTCTTGACTGTATTTTGAGTTAAGCAGTTGGCGCGACTTCAGTTCTAGCCAATAAAGTCAAATCTTGTGTGGTTCCTCCATGGTAACATAGCTGCCCGAGGTCGCAAAGTCAGCAAGTACAAGAAATTTGAAAATTGTATGAAATTTCACGGTAGTGCTTATGGTCGATCCCGTTTCTCGGCTTGAGAACTACTTTCTTGACTGTATTTTGAGTTAAGCAGTTGGCGCGACTTCAGTTCTAGCCTATAAAGTAAAATCTTGTGTGGTTCCTCCATGGTAACATAGCTGCCCGAGGTCGCAAAGTTAGCAAGTACAAGAAATTTGAAAATTGTATGAAATTTCACGGTAGTGCTTATGGTCGATCCCGTTTCTCGGCTTGAGAGCTACTTTCTTGACTGTATTTTGAGTTAAGCAGTTGGCGCGACTTCAGTTCTAGCCTATAAAGTCAAATCTTGTGTGGTTCCTCCATGGTAACATAGCTGCCCGAGGTCGCAAAGTTAGCAAGTACAAGACATTTGAAAATTGTATGAAATTTCACGGTAGTGCTTATGGTCGATCCCGTTTCTCGGCTTGAGAACTACTTTCTTGACTGTATTTTGAGTTAAGCAGTTGGCGCGACTTCAGTTCTAGCCTATAAAGTCAAATCTTGTGTGGTTCCTCCATGGCAACATAGCTGCCCGAGGTCGCAAAGTTAGCAAGTACAAGAAATTTGAAAATTGTATGAAATTTCACGGTAGTGCTTATGGTCGATCCCGTTTCTCGGCTTGAGAGCTACTTTCTTGACTGTATTTTGAGTTAAGCAGTTGGCGCGACTTCAGTTCTAGCCAATAAAGTCAAATCTTGTGTGGTTCCTCCATGGTAACATAGCTGCCCGAGGTCGCAAAGTTAGCAAGTACAAGAAATTTGAAAATTGTATGAAATTTCACGATAGTGCTCATGGTCGATCCCGTTTCTCGGCTTGAGAGCTACTTTCTTGACTGTATTTCGAGTTAAGCAGTTGGCGCGACTTCAGTTCTAGCCAATAAAGTCAAATCTTGTGTGGTTCCTCCATGGTAACATAGCTGCCCGAGCTCGCAAAGTTAGCAAGTACAAGAAATTTGAAAATTGTATGAAATTTCACGGTAGTGCTTATGGTCGATCCCGTTTCTCGGCTTGAGAGCTACTTTCTTGACTGTATTTTGAGTTAAGCAGTTGGCGCGACTTCAGTTCTAGCCTATAAAGTCAAATCTTGTGTGGTTCCTCCATGGTAACATAGCTGCCCGTGGTCGCAAAGTTAGCAAGTACAAGACATTTGAAAATTGTATGAAATTTCACGGTAGTGCTTATGGTCGATCCCGTTTCTCGGCTTGAGAACTACTTTCTTGACTGTATTTTGAGTTAAGCAGTTGGCGCGACTTCAGTTCTAGCCTATAAAGTCAAATCTTGTGTGGTTCCTCCATGGTAACATAGCTGCCCGAGGTCGCAAAGTTAGCAAGTACAAGAAATTTGTAAATTGTATGAAATTTCACGATAGTGCTTATGGTCGATCCGGTTTCTCGGCTTGAGAACTACTTTCTTGACTGTTTTTTGAGTTAAGCAGTTGGCGCGACTTCAGTTCTAGCCTATAAAGTCAAATCTTGTGTGGTTCCTCCATGGTAACATAGCTGCCCGAGGTCGCAAAGTTAGCAAGTACAAGAAATTTGAAAATTGTATGAAATTTCACGGTAGTGCTTATGGTCGATCCCGTTTCTCGGCTTGAGAACTACTTTCTTGACTGTATTTTGAGTTAAGCAGTTGGCGCGACTTCAGTTCTAGCCTATAAAGTCAAATCTTGTGTGGTTCCTCCATGGTAACATAGCTGCCCGAGGTCGCAAAGTTAGCAAGTACAAGAAATTTGAAAATTGTATGAAATTTCACGATAGTGCTTATGGTCGATCCCGTTTCTCGGCTTGAGAACTACTTTCTTGACTGTATTTTGAGTTAAGCAGTTGGCGCGACTTCAGTTCTAGCCTATAAAGTCAAATCTTGTGTGGTTCCTCCATGGTAACATAGCTGCCCGAGGTCACAAAGTTAGCAAGTACAATAAATTTGAAAATTGTATGAAATTTCACGGTAGTGCTTATGGTCGATCCCGTTTCTCGGCTTGAGAGCTACTTTCTTGACTGTATTTTGAGTTAAGCAGTTGGCGCGACTTCAGTTCTAGCCTATAAAGTCAAATCTTGTGTGGTTCCTCCATGGTAACATAGCTGCCCGAGGTCGCAAAGTTAGCAAGTATAAGAAATTTGAAAATTGTATGAAATTTCACGGTAGTGCTTATGGTCGATCCCGTTTCTCGGCTTGAGAACTACTTTCTTGACTGTATTTTGAGTTAAGCAGTTGGCGCGACTTCAGTTCTAGCCTATAAAGTCAAATCTTGTGTGGTTCCTCCATGGTAACATAGCTGCCCGAGGTCGCAAAGTTAGCAAGTACAAGAAATTTGAAAATTGTATGAAATTTCACGGTAGTGCTTATGGTCGATCCCGTTTCTCGGCTTGAGAGCTACTTTCTTGACTGTATTTTGAGTTAAGCAGTTGGCGCGACTTCAGTTCTAGCCAATAAAGTCAAATCTTGTGTGGTTCCTCCATGGTAACATAGCTGCCCGAGGTCGCAAAGTTAGCAAGTACAAGAAATTTGAAAATTGTATGAAATTTCACGGTAGTGCTTATGGTCGATCCCGTTTCTCGGCTTGAGAACTACTTTCTTGACTGTATTTTGAGTTAAGCAGTTGGCGCGACTTCAGTTCTAGCCTATAAAGTAAAATCTTGTGTGGTTCCTCCATGGTAACATAGCTGCCCGAGGTCGCAAAGTTAGCAAGTACAAGAAATTTGAAAATTGTATGAAATTTCACGGTAGTGCTTATGGTCGATCCCGTTTCTCGGCTTGAGAGCTACTTTCTTGACTCTATTTTGAGTTAAGCAGTTGGCGCGACTTCAGTTCTAGCCTATAAAGTCAAATCTTGTGTGGTTCCTCCATGGTAACATAGCTGCCCGAGGTCGCAAAGTTAGCAAGTACAAGAAATTTGAAAATTGTATGAAATTTCACGGTAGTGCTTATGGTCGATCCCGTTTCTCGGCTTGAGAGCTACTTTCTTGACTGTATTTTGAGTTAAGCAGTTGGCGCGACTTCAGTTCTAGCCAATAAAGTCAAATCTTGTGTGGTTCCTCCATGGTAACATAGCTGCCCGAGGTCGCAAAGTTAGCAAGTACAAGAAATTTGAAAATTGTATGAAATTTCACGGTAGTGCTTATGGTCGATCCCGTTTCTCGGCTTGAGAACTACTTTCTTGACTGTATTTTGAGTTAAGCAGTTGGCGCGACTTCAGTTCTAGCCTATAAAGTAAAATCTTGTGTGGTTCCTCCATGGTAATATAGCTGCCCGAGGTCGCAAAGTTAGCAAGTACAAGAAATTTGAAAATTGTATGAAATTTCACGGTAGTGCTTATGGTCGATCCCGTTTCTCGGCTTGAGAGCTACTTTCTTGACTCTATTTTGAGTTAAGCAGTTGGCGCGACTTCAGTTCTAGCCTATAAAGTCAAATCTTGTGTGGTTCCTCCATGGTAACATAGCTGACCGAGGTCGCAAAGTTAGCAAGTACAAGAAATTTGAAAATTGTATGAAATTTCACGGTAATGCTTATGGTCGATCCCGTTTCTCGGCTTGAGAGCTACTTTCTTGACTGTATTTCGAGTTAAGCAGTTGGCGCGACTTCAGTTCTAGCCAATAAAGTCAAATCTTGTGTGGTTCCTCCATGGTAACATAGCTGCCCGAGGTCGCAAAGTTAGCAAGTACAAGAAATTTGAAAATTGTATGAAATTTCACGGTAGTGCTTATGGTCGATCCCGTTTCTCGGCTTGAGAGCTACTTTCTTGACTCTATTTTGAGTTAGGCAGTTGGCGCGACTTCAGTTCTAGCCTATAAAGTCAAATCTTGTGTGGTTCCTCCATGGTAACATAGCTGCCCGAGGTCGCAAAGTTAGCAAGTACAAGAAATTTGAAAATTGTATGAAATTTCACGGTAGTGCTTATGGTCGATCCCGTTTCTCGGCTTGAGAGCTACTTTCTTGACTGTATTTTGAGTTAAGCAGTTGGCGCGACTTCAGTTCTAGCCAATAAAGTCAAATCTTGTGTGGTTCCTCCATGGTAACATAGCTGCCCGAGGTCGCAAAGTTAGCAAGTACAAGAAATTTGAAAATTGTATGAAATTTCACGGTAGTGCTTATGGTCGATCCCGTTTCTCGGCTTGAGAACTACTTTCTTGACTGTATTTTGAGTTAAGCAGTTGGCGCGACTTCAGTTCTAGCCAATAAAGTCAAATCTTGTGTGGTTCCTCCATGGTAACATAGCTGCCCGAGGTCGCAAAGTTAGCAAGTACAAGAAATTTGAAAATTGTATGAAATTTCACGGTAGTGCTTATGGTCGATCCCGTTTCTCGGCTTGAGAGCTACTTTCTTGACTGTATTTTGAGTTAAGCAGTTGGCGCGACTTCAGTTCTAGCCAATAAAGTCAAATCTTGTGTGGTTCCTCCATGGTAACATAGCTGCCCGAGGTCGCAAAGTTAGCAAGTACAAGAAATTTGAAAATTGTATGAAATTTCACGGTAGTGCTTATGGTCGATCCCGTTTCTCGGCTTGAGAGCTACTTTCTTGACTGTATTTTGAGTTAAGCAGTTGGCGCGACTTCAGTTCTAGCCAATAAAGTCAAATCTTGTGTGGTTCCTCCATGGTAACATAGCTGCCCGAGGTCGCAAAGTTAGCAAGTACAAGAAATTTGAAAATTGTATGAAATTTCACGGTAGTGCTTATGGTCGATCCCGTTTCTCGGCTTGAGAACTACTTTCTTGACTGTATTTTGAGTTAAGCAGTTGGCGCGACTTCAGTTCTAGCCAATAAAGTCAAATCTTGTGTGGTTCCTCCATGGTAACATAGCTGCCCGAGGTCGCAAAGTTAGCAAGTACAAGAAATTTGAAAATTGTATGAAATTTCACGGTAGTGCTTATGGTCGATCCCGTTTCTCGGCTTGAGAGCTACTTTCTTGACTGTATTTTGAGTTAAGCAGTTGGCGCGACTTCAGTTCTAGCCAATAAAGTCAAATCTTGTGTGGTTCCTCCATGGTAACATAGCTGCCCGAGGTCGCAAAGTTAGCAAGTACAAGAAATTTGAAAATTGTATGAAATTTCACGGTAGTGCTTATGGTCGATCCCGTTTCTCGGCTTGAGAACTACTTTCTTGACTGTATTTTGAGTTAAGCAGTTGGCGCGACTTCAGTTCTAGCCTATAAAGTAAAATCTTGTGTGGTTCCTCCATGGTAACATAGCTGCCCGAGGTCGCAAAGTTAGCAAGTACAAGAAATTTGAAAATTGTATGAAATTTCACGGTAGTGCTTATGGTCGATCCCGTTTCTCGGCTTGAGAGCTACTTTCTTGACTGTATTTTGAGTTAAGCAGTTGGCGCGACTTCAGTTCTAGCCTATAAAGTCAAATCTTGTGTGGTTCCTCCATGGTAACATAGCTGCCCGAGGTCGCAAAGTTAGCAAGTACAAGACATTTGAAAATTGTATGAAATTTCACGGTAGTGCTTATGGTCGATCCCGTTTCTCGGCTTGAGAACTACTTTCTTGACTCTATTTTGAGTTAAGCAGTTGGCGCGACTTCAGTTCTAGCCTATAAAGTCAAATCTTGTGTGGTTCCTCCATGGTAACATAGCTGACCGAGGTCGCAAAGTTAGCAAGTACAAGAAATTTGAAAATTGTATGAAATTTCACGGTAATGCTTATGGTCGATCCCGTTTCTCGGCTTGAGAGCTACTTTCTTGACTGTATTTCGAGTTAAGCAGTTGGCGCGACTTCAGTTCTAGCCAATAAAGTCAAATCTTGTGTGGTTCCTCCATGGTAACATAGCTGCCCGAGGTCGCAAAGTTAGCAAGTACAATAAATTTGAAAATTGTATGAAATTTCACGGTAGTGCTTATGGCCGATCCCGTTTCTCGGCTTGAGAGCTACTTTCTTGACTCTATTTTGAGTTAGGCAGTTGGCGCGACTTCAGTTCTAGCCTATAAAGTCAAATCTTGTGTGGTTCCTCCATGGTAACATAGCTGCCCGAGGTCGCAAAGTTAGCAAGTACAAGAAATTTGAAAATTGTATGAAATTTCACGGTAGTGCTTATGGTCGATCCCGTTTCTCGGCTTGAGAGCTACTTTCTTGACTGTATCTTGAGTTAAGCAGTTGGCGCGACTTCAGTTCTAGCCAATAAAGTCAAATCTTGTGTGGTTCCTCCATGGTAACATAGCTGCCCGAGGTCGCAAATTTAGCAAGTACAAGAAATTTGAAAATTGTATGAAATTTCACGGTAGTGCTTATGGTCGATCCCGTTTCTCGGCTTGAGAACTACTTTCTTGACTGTATTTTGAGTTAAGCAGTTGGCGCGACTTCAGTTCTAGCCTATAAAGTAAAATCTTGTGTGGTTCCTCCATGGTAACATAGCTGCCCGAGGTCGCAAAGTTAGCAAGTACAAGAAATTTGAAAATTGTATGAAATTTCACGGTAGTGCTTATGGTCGATCCCGTTTCTCGGCTTGAGAGCTACTTTCTTGACTCTATTTTGAGTTAAGCAGTTGGCGCGACTTCAGTTCTAGCCTATAAAGTCAAATCTTGTGTGGTTCCTCCATGGTAACATAGCTGACCGAGGTCGCAAAGTTAGCAAGTACAAGAAATTTGAAAATTGTATGAAATTTCACGGTAATGCTTATGGTCGATCCCGTTTCTCGGCTTGAGAGCTACTTTCTTGACTGTATTTCGAGGTAAGCAGTTGGCGCGACTTCAGTTCTAGCCAATAAAGTCAAATCTTGTGTGGTTCCTCCATGGTAACATAGCTGCCCGAGGTCGCAAAGTTAGCAAGTACAAGAAATTTGAAAATTGTATGAAATTTCACGGTAGTGCTTATGGTCGATCCCGTTTCTCGGCTTGAGAGCTACTTTCTTGACTCTATTTTGAGTTAGGCAGTTGGCGCGACTTCAGTTCTAGCCTATAAAGTCAAATCTTGTGTGGTTCCTCCATGGTAACATAGCTGCCCGAGGTCGCAAAGTTAGCAAGTACAAGAAATTTGAAAATTGTATGAAATTTCACGGTAGTGCTTATGGTCGATCCCGTTTCTCGGCTTGAGAGCTACTTTCTTGACTGTATTTTGAGTTAAGCAGTTGGCGCGACTTCAGTTCTAGCCAATAAAGTCAAATCTTGTGTGGTTCCTCCATGGTAACATAGCTGCCCGAGGTCGCAAAGTTAGCAAGTACAAGAAATTTGAAAATTGTATGAAATTTCACGGTAGTGCTTATGGTCGATCCCGTTTCTCGGCTTGAGAGCTACTTTCTTGACTGTATTTTGAGTTAAGCAGTTGGCGCGACTTCAGTTCTAGCCAATAAAGTCAAATCTTGTGTGGTTCCTCCATGGTAACATAGCTGCCCGAGGTCGCAAAGTTAGCAAGTACAAGAAATTTGAAAATTGTATGAAATTTCACGGTAGTGCTTATGGTCGATCCCGTTTCTCGGCTTGAGAACTACTTTCTTGACTGTATTTTGAGTTAAGCAGTTGGCGCGACTTCAGTTCTAGCCTATAAAGTAAAATCTTGTGTGGTTCCTCCATGGTAACATAGCTGCCCGATGTCGCAAAGTTAGCAAGTACAAGAAATTTGAAAATTGTATGAAATTTCACGGTAGTGCTTATGGTCGATCCCGTTTCTCGGCTTGAGAGCTACTTTCTTGACTCTATTTTGAGTTAGGCAGTTGGCGCGACTTCAGTTCTAGCCTATAAAGTCAAATCTTGTGTGGTTCCTCCATGGTAACATAGCTGCCCGAGGTCGCAAAGTTAGCAAGTACAAGAAATTTGAAAATTGTATGAAATTTCACGGTAGTGCTTATGGTCGATCCCGTTTCTCGGCTTGAGAGCTACTTTCTTGACTGTATTTTGAGTTAAGCAGTTGGCGCGACTTCAGTTCTAGCCAATAAAGTCAAATCTTGTGTGGTTCCTCCATGGTAACATAGCTGCCCGAGGTCGCAAAGTTAGCAAGTACAAGAAATTTGAAAATTGTATGAAATTTCACGGTAGTGCTTATGGTCGATCCCGTTTCTCGGCTTGAGAACTACTTTCTTGACTGTATTTTGAGTTAAGCAGTTGGCGCGACTTCAGTTCTAGCCTATAAAGTAAAATCTTGTGTGGTTCCTCCATGGTAACATAGCTGCCCGAGGTCGCAAAGTTAGCAAGTACAAGAAATTTGAAAATTGTATGAAATTTCACGGTAGTGCTTATGGTCGATCCCGTTTCTCGGCTTGAGAGCTACTTTCTTGACTCTATTTTGAGTTAAGCAGTTGGCGCGACTTCAGTTCTAGCCAATAAAGTCAAATCTTGTGTGGTTCCTCCATGGTAACATAGCTGCCCGAGGTCGCAAAGTTAGCAAGTACAAGAAATTTGAAAATTGTATGAAATTTCACGGTAGTGCTTATGGTCGATCCCGTTTCTCGGCTTGAGAGCTACTTTCTTGACTGTATTTTGAGTTAAGCGGTTGGCGCGACTTCAGTTCTAGCCTATAAAGTCAAATCTTGTGTGGTTCCTCCATGGTAACATAGCTGCCCGAGGTCGCAAAGTTAGCAAGTACAAGACATTTGAAAATTGTATGAAATTTCACGGTAGTGCTTATGGTCGATCCCGTTTCTCGGCTTGAGAGCTACTTTCTTGACTGTATTTTGAGTTAAGCAGTTGGCGCGACTTCAGTTCTAGCCAATAAAGTCAAATCTTGTGTGGTTCCTCCATGGTAACATAGCTGCCCGAGGTCGCAAAGTTAGCAAGTACAAGAAATTTGAAAATTGTATGAAATTTCACGATAGTGCTTATGGTCGATCCCGTTTCTCGGCTTGAGAACTACTTTCTTGACTGTATTTTGAGTTAAGCAGTTGGCGCGACTTCAGTTCTAGCCTATAAAGTCAAATCTTGTGTGGTTCCTCCATGGTAACATAGCTGCCCGAGCTCGCAAATTTAGCAAGTACAAGAAATTTGAAAATTGTATGAAATTTCACGGTAGTGCTTATGGTCGATCCCGTTTCTCGGCTTGAGAGCTACTTTCTTGACTGTATTTTGAGTTAAGCAGTTGGCGCGACTTCAGTTCTAACCTATAAAGTCAAATCTTGTGTGGTTCCTCCATGGTAACATAGCTGCCCGAGGTCACAAAGTTAGCAAGTACAATAAATTTGAAAATTGTATGAAATTTCACGGTAGTGCTTATGGTCGATCCCGTTTCTCGGCTTGAGAACTACTTTCTTGACTGTATTTTGAGTTAAGCAGTTGGCGCGACTTCAGTTCTAGCCTATAAAGTCAAATCTTGTGTGGTTCCTCCATGGTAACATAGCTGCCCGAGGTCGCAAAGTTAGCAAGTACAAGAAATTTGAAAATTGTATGAAATTTCACGGTAGTGCTTATGGTCGATCCCGTTTCTCGGCTTGAGAACTACTTTCTTGACTGTATTTTGAGTTAAGCAGTTGGCGCGACTTCAGTTCTAGCCAATAAAGTCAAATCTTGTGTGGTTCCTCCATGGTAACATAGCTGCCCGAGGTCACAAAGTTAGCAAGTACAATACATTTGAAAATTGTATGAAATTTCACGGTAGTGCTTATGGTCGATCCCGTTTCTCGGCTTGAGAGCTACTTTCTTGACTCTATTTTGAGTTAAGCAGTTGGCGCGACTTCAGTTCTAGCCAATAAAGTCAAATCTTGTGTGGTTCCTCCATGGTAACATAGCTGCTCGAGGTCGCAAAGTTAGCAAGTACAAGAAATTTGAAAATTGTATGTAATTTCACATTAGTGCTTATGGTCGATCCCGTTTCTCGGCTTGAGAACTACTTTCTTGACTGTATTTTGAGTTAAGCAGATGGAGCGACTTCAGTTCTAGCCTATAAAGTCAAATCTTGTGTGGTTCCTCCATGGTAACATAGCTGCCCGAGGTCGCAAAGTTAGCAAGTACAAGAAATTTGAAAATTGTATGAAATTTCACGGTAGTGCTTATGGTCGATCCCGTTTCTCGGCTTGAGAACTACTTTCTTGACTGTATTTTGAGTTAAGCAGTTGGCGCGACTTCAGTTCTAGCCAATAAAGTCAAATCTTGTGTGGTTCCTCCATGGTAACATAGCTGCCCGAGGTCACAAAGTTAGCAAGTACAAGAAATTTGAAAATTGTATGAAATTTCACGGTAGTGCTTATGGTCGATCCCGTTTCTCGGCTTGAGAGCTACTTTCTTGACTGTATTTTGAGTTAAGCAGTTGGCGCGACTTCAGTTCTAGCCTATAAAGTCAAATCTTGTGTGGTTCCTCCATGGTAACATAGCTGCCCGAGGTCGCAAAGTTAGCAAGTACAAGAAATTTGAAAATTGTATGAAATTTCACGGTAGTGCTTATGGTCGATCCCGTTTCTCGGCTTGAGAACTACTTTCTTGACTGTATTTTGAGTTAAGCAGTTGGCGCGACTTCAGTTCTAGCCAATAAAGTCAAATCTTGTGTGGTTCCTCCATGGTAACATAGCTGCCCGAGGTCACAAAGTTAGCAAGTACAATAAATTTGAAAATTGTATGAAATTTCACGGTAGTGCTTATGGTCGATCCCGTTTCTCGGCTTGAGAACTACTTTCTTGACTCTATTTTGAGTTAAGCAGTTGGCGCGACTTCAGTTCTAGCCTATAAAGTCAAATCTTGTGTGGTTCCTCCATGGTAACATAGCTGCCCGAGGTCGCAAAGTTAGCAAGTACAAGAAATTTGAAAATTGTATGAAATTTCACGGTTGTGCTTATGGTCGATCCCGTTTCTCTTCTTGAGAACCACTTTCTTGACTGTATTTTGAGTTAAGCAGTTGGCGCGACTTCAGTTCTAGCCAATAAAGTCAAATCTTGTGTGGTTCCTCCATGGTAACATAGCTGCCCGAGGTCGCAAAATTAGCAAGTACAAGAAATTTGAAAATTGTATGAAATTTCACGGTAGTGCTTATGGTCGATGCCGTTTCTCGGCTTGAGAACTACTTTCTTGACTGTATTTTGAGTTAAGCAGTTGGCTCGACTTCAGTTCTAGCCTATAAAGTCAAATCTTGTGTGGTTCCTCCATGGTAACATAGCTGCCCGAGGTCGCAAAGTTAGCAAGTACAAGAAATTTGAAAATTGTATGAAAATTCACGGTAGTGCTTATGGTCGATCCCGTTTCTCGGCTTGAGAACTACTTTCTTGACTGTATTTTGAGTTAAGCAGTTGGCGCGACTTCATAGCTGCCCGAGGTCGCAAAGTTAGCAAGTACAAGAAATTTGAAAATTGTATGAAATTTCACGGTAGTGCTTATGGTCGATCCCGTTTCTCGGCTTGAGAACTACTTTCTTGACTGTATTTTGAGTTAAGCAGTTGGCGCGACTTCAGTTCTAGCCAATAAAGTCAAATCTTGTGTGGTTCCTCCATGGTAACATAGCTGCCCGAGGTCACAAAGTTAGCAAGTACAATAAATTTGAAAATTGTATGAAATTTCACGGTAGTGCTTATGGTCGATCCCGTTTCTCGGCTTGAGAGCTACTTTCTTGACTCTATTTTGAGTTAAGCAGTTGGCGCGACTTCAGTTCTAGCCTATAAAGTCAAATCTTGTGTGGTTCCTCCATGGTAACATAGCTGCCCGGGGTCACAAAGTTAGCAAGTACAATAAATTTGAAAATTGTATGAAATTTCACGGTAGTGCTTATGGTCGATCCCGTTTCTCGGCTTGAGAACTACTTTCTTGACTGTATTTTGAGTTAAGCAGTTGGCGCGACTTCAGTTCTAGCCAATAAAGTCAAATCTTGTGTGGTTCCTCCATGGTAACATAGCTGCCCGAGGTCGCAAAGTTAGCAAGTACAAGAAATTTGAAAATTGTATGTAATTTCACATTAGTGCTAATGGTCGATCCCGTTTCTCGGCTTCAGAGCTACTTTCTTGACTGTATTTTGAGTTAAGCAATTGGCGCGTCTTCAGTTCTAGCCAATAAAGTCAAATCTTGTGTGGTTCCTCCATGGTAACATAGCTGCCCGAGGTCGCAAAGTTAGCAAGTACAAGAAATTTGAAAATTGTATGAAATTTCACGGTAGTGCTTATGGTCGATCCCGTTTCTCGGCTTGAGAGCTACTTTCTTGACTCTATTTTGAGTTAAGCAGTTGGCGCGACTTCAGTTCTAGCCAATAAAGTCAAATCTTGTGTGGTTCCTCCATGGTAACATAGCTGCCCGAGGTCGCAAAGTTAGCAAGTACAATAAATTTGAAAATTGTATGAAATTTCACGGTAGTGCTTATGGTCGATCCCGTTTCTCGGCTTGAGAGCTACTTTCTTGGCTCTGTTTTGAGTTAAGCAGTTGGCGCGACTTCAGTTCTAGCCAATAAAGTCAAATCTTGTGTGGTTCCTCCATGGTAACATAGCTGCCCGAGGTCACAAAGTTAGCAAGTACAATAAATTTGAAAATTGTATGAAATTTCACGGTAGTCCTTATGGTCGATCCCGTTTCTCGGCTTGAGAGCTACTTTCTTGACTCTATTTTGAGTTAAGCAGTTGGCGCGACTTCAGTTCTAGCCAATAAAGTCAAATCTTGTGTGGTTCCTCCATGGTAACATAGCTGCCCGAGGTCGCAAAGTTAGCAAGTACAAGAAATTTGAAAATTGTATGAAATTTCACGGTAGTGCTTATGGTCGATCCCGTTTCTCGGCTTGAGAACTACTTTCTTGACTGTATTTTGAGTTAAGCAGTTGGCGCGACTTCAGTTCTAGCCAATAAAGTCAAATCTTGTGTGGTTCCTCCATGGTAACATAGCTGCCCGAGGTCACAAAGTTAGCAATTTATTTTGAGTTAAGCAGTTGGCGCGACTTCAGTTCTAGCCAATAAAGTCAAATCTTGTGTGGTTCCTCCATGGTAACATAGCTGCCCGAGGTCACAAAGTTAGCAAATACAATAAATTTGAAAATTGTATGAAATTTCACGGTAGTGCTTATGGTCGATCCCGTTTCTCGGCTTGAGAACTACTTTCTTGACTGTATTTTGAGTTAATCAGTTGGCGCGACTTCAGTTCTAGCCAATAAAGTCAAATCTTGTGTGGTTCCTCCATGGTAACATAGCTGCCCGAGGTCGCAAATTTAGCAAGTACAAGAAATTTGAAAATTGTATGAAATTTCACGGTAGTGCTTATGGTCGATCCCGTTTCTCGGCTTGAGAGCTACTTTCTTGACTGTATTTTAAGTTAAGCAGTTGGCGCGACTTCAGTTCTAGCCTATAAAGTCAAATCTTGTGTGGTTCCTCCATGGTAACATAGCTGCCCGAGGTCGCAAAGTTAGCAAGTACAAGAAATTTGAAAATTGTATGAAATTTCACGGTAGTGCTTATGGTCGATCCCGTTTCTCGGCTTGAGAACTACTTTCTTGACTCTATTTTGAGTTAAGCAGTTGGCGCGACTTCAGTTCTAGCCAATAAAGTCAAATCTTGTGTGGTTCCTCCATGGTAACATAGCTGCTCGAGGTCGCAAAGTTAGCAAGTACAAGAAATTTGAAAATTGTATGTAATTTCACATTAGTGCTTATGGTCGATCCCGTTTCTCGGCTTGAGAACTACTTTCTTGACTGTATTTTGAGTTAAGCAGATGGAGCGACTTCAGTTCTAGCCTATAAAGTCAAATCTTGTGTGGTTCCTCCATGGTAACATAGCTGCCCGAGGTCGCAAAGTTAGCAAGTACAAGAAATTTGAAAATTGTATGAAATTTCACGGTAGTGCTTATGGTCGATCCCGTTTCTCGGCTTGAGAACTACTTTCTTGACTGTATTTTGAGTTAAGCAGTTGGCGCGACTTCAGTTCTAGCCAATAAAGTCAAATCTTGTGTGGTTCCTCCATGGTAACATAGCTGCCCGAGGTCGCAAAGTTAGCAAGTACAAGAAATTTGAAAATTGTATGAAATTTCACGGTAGTGCTTATGGTCGATCCCGTTTCTCGGCTTGAGAACTACTTTCTTGACTGTATTTTGAGTTAAGCAGTTGGCGCGACTTCAGTTCTAGCCAATAAAGTCAAATCTTGTGTGGTTCCTCCATGGTAACATAGCTGCCCGAGGTCGCAAAGTTAGCAAGTACAAGAAATTTGAAAATTGTATGAAATTTCACGGTAGTGCTTATGGTCGATCCCGTTTCTCGGCTTGAGAGCTACTTTCTTGACTGTATTTTGAGTTAAGCAGTTGGCGCGACTTCAGTTCTAGCCTATAAAGTCAAATCTTGTGTGGTTCCTCCATGGTAACATAGCTGCCCGAGGTCGCAAAGTTAGCAAGTACAAGAAATTTGAAAATTGTATGAAATTTCACGGTAGTGCTTATGGTCGATCCCGTTTCTCGGCTTGAGAACTACTTTCTTGACTGTATTTTGAGTTAAGCAGTTGGCGCGACTTCAGTTCTAGCCAATAAAGTCAAATCTTGTGTGGTTCCTCCATGGTAACATAGCTGCCCGAGGTCACAAAGTTAGCAAGTACAATAAATTTGAAAATTGTATGAAATTTCACGGTAGTGCTTATGGTCGATCCCGTTTCTCGGCTTGAGAACTACTTTCTTGACTCTATTTTGAGTTAAGCAGTTGGCGCGACTTCAGTTCTAGCCTATAAAGTCAAATCTTGTGTGGTTCCTCCATGGTAACATAGCTGCCCGAGGTCGCAAAGTTAGCAAGTACAAGAAATTTGAAAATTGTATGAAATTTCACGGTTGTGCTTATGGTCGATCCCGTTTCTCGGCTTGAGAACTACTTTCTTGACTGTATTTTGAGTTAAGCAGTTGGCTCGACTTCAGTTCTAGCCTATAAAGTCAAATCTTGTGTGGTTCCTCCATGGTAACATAGCTGCCCGAGGTCGCAAAGTTAGCAAGTACAAGAAATTTGAAAATTGTATGAAAATTCACGGTAGTGCTTATGGTCGATCCCGTTTCTCGGCTTGAGAACTACTTTCTTGACTGTATTTTGAGTTAAGCAGTTGGCGCGACTTCATAGCTGCCCGAGGTCGCAAAGTTAGCAAGTACAAGAAATTTGAAAATTGTATGAAATTTCACGGTAGTGCTTATGGTCGATCCCGTTTCTCGGCTTGAGAACTACTTTCTTGACTGTATTTTGAGTTAAGCAGTTGGCGCGACTTCAGTTCTAGCCAATAAAGTCAAATCTTGTGTGGTTCCTCCATGGTAACATAGCTGCCCGAGGTCACAAAGTTAGCAAGTACAATAAATTTGAAAATTGTATGAAATTTCACGGTAGTGCTTATGGTCGATCCCGTTTCTCGGCTTGAGAGCTACTTTCTTGACTCTATTTTGAGTTAAGCAGTTGGCGCGACTTCAGTTCTAGCCTATAAAGTCAAATCTTGTGTGGTTCCTCCATGGTAACATAGCTGCCCGGGGTCACAAAGTTAGCAAGTACAATAAATTTGAAAATTGTATGAAATTTCACGGTAGTGCTTATGGTCGATCCCGTTTCTCGGCTTGAGAACTACTTTCTTGACTGTATTTTGAGTTAAGCAGTTGGCGCGACTTCAGTTCTAGCCAATAAAGTCAAATCTTGTGTGGTTCCTCCATGGTAACATAGCTGCCCGAGGTCGCAAAGTTAGCAAGTACAAGAAATTTGAAAATTGTATGTAATTTCACATTAGTGCTAATGGTCGATCCCGTTTCTCGGCTTCAGAGCTACTTTCTTGACTGTATTTTGAGTTAAGCAATTGGCGCGTCTTCAGTTCTAGCCAATAAAGTCAAATCTTGTGTGGTTCCTCCATGGTAACATAGCTGCCCGAGGTCGCAAAGTTAGCAAGTACAAGAAATTTGAAAATTGTATGAAATTTCACGGTAGTGCTTATGGTCGATCCCGTTTCTCGGCTTGAGAGCTACTTTCTTGACTCTATTTTGAGTTAAGCGGTTGGCGCGACTTCAGTTCTAGCCAATAAAGTCAAATCTTGTGTGGTTCCTCCATGGTAACATAGCTGCCCGAGGTCGCAAAGTTAGCAAGTACAAGAAATTTGAAAATTGTATGAAATTTCACGGTAGTGCTTATGGTCGATCCCGTTTCTCGGCTTGAGAGCTACTTTCTTGGCTCTGTTTTGAGTTAAGCAGTTGGCGCGACTTCAGTTCTAGCCAATAAAGTCAAATCTTGTGTGGTTCCTCCATGGTAACATAGCTGCCCGAGGTCACAAAGTTAGCAAGTACAATAAATTTGAAAATTGTATGAAATTTCACGGTAGTGCTTATGGTCGATCCCGTTTCTCGGCTTGAGAACTACTTTCTTGACTCTATTTTGAGTTAAGCAGTTGGCGCGACTTCAGTTCTAGCCATTAAAGTCAAATCTTGTGTGGTTCCTCCATGGTAACATAGCTGCCCGAGGTCGCAAAGTTAGCAAGTACAAGAAATTTGAAAATTGTATGAAATTTCACGGTAGTGCTTATGGTCGATCCCGTTTCTCGGCTTGAGAGCTACTTTCTTGACTCTATTTTGAGTTAAGCAGTTGGCGCGACTTCAGTTCTAGCCTATAAAGTCAAATCTTGTGTAGTTCCTCCATGGTAACATAGCTGCCCGAGGTCGCAAAGTTAGCAAGTACAATAAATTTGAAAATTGTATGAAATTTCACGGTAGTGCTTATGGTCGATCCCGTTTCTCGGCTTGAGAACTACTTTCTTGACTGTATTTTGAGTTAAGCAGTTGGCGCGACTTCAGTTCTAGCCAATAAAGTCAAATCTTGTGTGGTTCCTCCATGGTAACATAGCTGCCCGAGGTCACAAAATTAGCAAGTACAATAAATTTGAAAATTGTATGAAATTTCACGGTAGTGCTTATGGTCGATCCCGTTTCTCGGCTTGAGAACTACTTTCTTGACTGTATTTTGAGTTAAGCAGTTGGCGCGACTTCAGTTCTAGCCAATAAAGTCAAATCTTGTGTGGTTCCTCCATGGTAACATAGCTGCCCGAGGTCACAAAGTTAGCAAGTACAATAAATTTGAAAATTGTATGAAATTTCACGGTAGTGCTTATGGTCGATCCCGTTTCTCGGCTTGAGAGCTACTTTCTTGACTCTATTTTGAGTTAAGCAGTTGGCGCGACTTCAGTTCTAGCCTATAAAGTCAAATCTTGTGTGGTTCCTCCATGGTAACATAGCTGCCCGAGGTCGCAAAGTTAGCAAGTACAATAAATTTGAAAATTGTATGAAATTTCACGGTAGTGCTTATGGTCGATCCCGTTTCTCGGCTTGAGAGCTACTTTCTTGACTCTATTTTGAGTTAAGCAGTTGGCGCGACTTCAGTTCTAGCCTATAAAGTCAAATCTTGTGTGGTTCCTCCATGGTAACATAGCTGCCCGGGGTCACAAAGTTAGCAAGTACAATAAATTTGAAAATTGTATGAAATTTCACGGTAGTGCTTATGGTCGATCCCGTTTCTCGGCTTGAGAACTACTTTCTTGACTGTATTTTGAGTTAAGCAGTTGGCGCGACTTCAGTTCTAGCCAATAAAGTCAAATCTTGTGTGGTTCCTCCATGGTAACATAGCTGCCCGAGGTCGCAAAGTTAGCAAGTACAAGAAATTTGAAAATTGTATGTAATTTCACATTAGTGCTAATGGTCGATCCCGTTTCTCGGCTTCAGAGCTACTTTCTTGACTGTATTTTGAGTTAAGCAATTGGCGCGTCTTCAGTTCTAGCCAATAAAGTCAAATCTTGTGTGGTTCCTCCATGGTAACATAGCTGCCCGAGGTCGCAAAGTTAGCAAGTACAAGAAATTTGAAAATTGTATGAAATTTCACGGTAGTGCTTATGGTCGATCCCGTTTCTCGGCTTGAGAGCTACTTTCTTGACTCTATTTTGAGTTAAGCAGTTGGCGCGACTTCAGTTCTAGCCAATAAAGTCAAATCTTGTGTGGTTCCTCCATGGTAACATAGCTGCCCGAGGTCGCAAAGTTAGCAAGTACAAGAAATTTGAAAATTGTATGAAATTTCACGGTAGTGCTTATGGTCGATCCCGTTTCTCGGCTTGAGAGCTACTTTCTTGGCTCTGTTTTGAGTTAAGCAGTTGGCGCGACTTCAGTTCTAGCCAATAAAGTCAAATCTTGTGTGGTTCCTCCATGGTAACATAGCTGCCCGAGGTCACAAAGTTAGCAAGTACAATAAATTTGAAAATTGTATGAAATTTCACGGTAGTGCTTATGGTCGATCCCGTTTCTCGGCTTGAGAACTACTTTCTTGACTCTATTTTGAGTTAAGCAGTTGGCGCGACTTCAGTTCTAGCCATTAAAGTCAAATCTTGTGTGGTTCCTCCATGGTAACATAGCTGCCCGAGGTCGCAAAGTTAGCAAGTACAAGAAATTTGAAAATTGTATGAAATTTCACGGTAGTGCTTATGGTCGATCCCGTTTCTCGGCTTGAGAGCTACTTTCTTGACTCTATTTTGAGTTAAGCAGTTGGCGCGACTTCAGTCCTAGCCTATAAAGTCAAATCTTGTGTGGTTCCTCCATGGTAACATAGCTGCCCGAGGTCGCAAAGTTAGCAAGTACAATAAATTTGAAAATTGTATGAAATTTCACGGTAGTGCTTATGGTCGATCCCGTTTCTCGGCTTGAGAACTACTTTCTTGACTGTATTTTGAGTTAAGCAGTTGGCGCGACTTCAGTTCTAGCCAATAAAGTCAAATCTTGTGTGGTTCCTCCATGGTAACATAGCTTCCCGAGGTCGCAAAGTTAGCAAGTACAAGAAATTTGAAAATTGTATGAAATTTTACGGTAGTGCTTATGGTCGATCCCGTTTCTCGGCTTGAGAGCTACTTTCTTGACTCTATTTTGAGTTAAGCAGTTGGCGCGACTTCAGTTCTAGCCAATAAAGTCAAATCTTGTGTGGTTCCTCCATGGTAACATAGCTGCCCGAGGTCGCAAAGTTAGCAAGTACAATAAATTTGAAAATTGTATGAAATTTCACGGTAGTGCTTATGGTCGATCCCGTTTCTCGGCTTGAGAACTACTTTCTTGACTGTATTTTGAGTTAAGCAGTTGGCGCGACTTCAGTTCTAGCCAATAAAGTCAAATCTTGTGTGGTTCCTCCATGGTAACATAGCTGCCCGAGGTCGCAAAGTTAGCAAGTACAAGAAATTTGAAAATTGTATGAAATTTCACGGTAGTGCTTATGGTCGATCCCGTTTCTCGGCTTGAGAACTACTTTCTTGACTGTATTTTGAGTTAAGCCGTTGGCGCGACTTCAGTTCTAGCCAATAAAGTCAAATCTTGTGTGGTTCCTCCATGGTAACATAGCTGCCCGAGGTCGCAAAGTTAGCAAGTACAAGAAATTTGAAAATTGTATGAAATTTCACGGTAGTGCTTATGGTCGATCCCGTTTCTCGGCTTGAGAACTACTTTCTTGACTGTATTTTGAGTTAAGCAGTTGGCGCGACTTCAGTTCTAGCCAATAAAGTCAAATCTTGTGTGGTTCCTCCATGGTAACATAGCTGCCCGAGGTCGCAAAGTTAGCAAGTACAAGAAATTTGAAAATTGTATGAAATTTCACGGTAGTGCTTATGGTCGATCCCGTTTCTCGGCTTGAGAACTACTTTCTTGACTCTATTTTGAGTTAAGCAGTTGGCGCGACTTCAGTTCTAGCCAATAAAGTCAAATCTTGTGTGGTTCCTCCATGGTAACATAGCTGCCCGAGGTCGCAAAGTTAGCAAGTACAATCAATTTGAAAATTGTATGAAATTTCACGGTAGTGCTTATGGTCGATCCCGTTTCTCGGCTTGAGAACTACTTTCTTGACTGTATTTTGAGTTAAGCAGTTGGCGCGACTTCAGTTCTAGCCAATAAAGTCAAATCTTGTGTGGTTCCTCCATGGTAACATAGCTGCCCGAGGTCGCAAAGTTAGCAAGTACAAGAAATTTGAAAATTGTATGAAATTTCACGGTAGTGCTTATGGTCGATCCCGTTTCTCGGCTTGAGAACTACTTTCTTGACTGTATTTTGAGTTAAGCAGTTGGCGCGACTTCAGTTCTAGCCAATAAAGTCAAATCTTGTGTGGTTCCTCCATGGTAACATAGCTGCCCGAGGTCGCAAAGTTAGCAAGTACAAGAAATTTGAAAATTGTATGAAATTTCACGGTAGTGCTTATGGTCGATCCCGTTTCTCGGCTTGAGAAATACTTTCTTGACTGTATTTTGAGTTAAGCAGTTGGCGCGACTTCAGTTCTAGCCAATAAAGTCAAATCTTGTGTGGTTCCTCCATGGTAACATAGCTGCCCGAGGTCACAAATTTAGCAAGTACAATAAATTTGAAAATTGTATGAAATTTCACGGTAGTGCTTATGGTCGATCCCGTTTCTCGGCTTGAGAACTACTTTCTTGACTGTATTTTGAGTTAAGCAGTTGGCGCGACTTCAGTTCTAGCCAATAAAGTCAAATCTTGTGTGGTTCCTCCATGGTAACATAGCTGCCCGAGGTCGCAAAATTAACAAGTACAAGAAATTTGAAAATTGTATGAAATTTCACGGTAATGCTTATGGTCGATGCCGTTTCTCGGCTTGAGAACTACTTTCTTGACTGTATTTTGAGTTAAGCAGTTGGCGCGACTTCAGTTCTAGCCTATAAAGTCAAATCTTGTGTGGTTCCTCCATGGTAACATAGCTGCCCGAGGTCGCAAAGTTAGCAAGTACAAGAAATTTGAAAATTGTATGAAAATTCACGGTAGTGCTTATGGTCGATCCCGTTTCTCGGCTTGAGAACTACTTTCCTGACTGTATTTTGAGTTAAGCAGTTGGCGCGACTTCAGTTCTAGCCAATAAAGTCAAATCTTGTGTGGTTCCTCCATGGTAACATAGCTGCCCGAGGTCACAAAGTTAGCAAGTACAATAAATTTGAAAATTGTATGAAATTTCACGGTAGTGCTTATGGTCGATCCCGTTTCTCGGCTTGAGAGCTACTTTCTTGACTCTATTTTGAGTTAGGCAGTTGGCGCGACTTCAGTTCTAGCCTATAAAGTCAAATCTTGTGTGGTTCCTCCATGGTAACATAGCTGCCCGAGGTCACAAAGTTAGCAAGTACAATAAATTTGAAAATTGCATGAAATTTCACGGTAGTGCTTATGGTCGATCCCGTTTCTCGGCTTGAGAACTACTTTCTTGACTGTATTTTGAGTTAAGCAATTGGCGCGTCTTCAGTTCTAGCCAATAAAGTCAAATCTTGTGTGGTTCCTCCATGGTAACATAGCTGCCCGAAGTCGCAAAGTTAGCAACTACAAGAAATTTGAAAATTGTATGAAATTTCACGGTAGTGCTTATGGTCGATCCCGTTTCTCGGCTTGAGAACTACTTTCTTGACTGTATTTTGAGTTAAGCAGTTGGCGCGACTTCAGTTCTAGCCAATAAAGTCAAATCTTGTGTGGTTCCTCCATGGTAACATAGCTGCCCGAGGTCGCAAAGTTAGCAAGTACAATAAATTTGAAAATTGTATGAAATTTCACGGTAGTGCTTATGGTCGATCCCGTTTCTCGGCTTGGGAGCTACTTTCTTGACTGTATTTTGAGTTAAGCAGTTGGCGCGACTTCAGTTCTAGCCTATAAAGTCAAATCTTGTGTGGTTCCTCCATGGTAACATAGCTGCCCGAGGTCACA
This sequence comes from Merodon equestris, assembly GCA_958301585.1. Taxonomy (NCBI): domain Eukaryota; kingdom Metazoa; phylum Arthropoda; class Insecta; order Diptera; family Syrphidae; genus Merodon; species Merodon equestris. The sequence goes on from CATQJT010000244.1 coordinate 62,567, forward strand.
AAGTTAGCAAGTACAATAAATTTGAAAATTGTATGAAATTTCACGGTAGTGCTTATGGTCGATCCCGTTTCTCGGCTTGAGAACTACTTTCTTGAATCTATTTTGAGTTAAGCAGTTGGCGCGACTTCAGTTCTAGCCAATAAAGTCAAATCTTGTGTGGTTCCTCCATGGTAACATAGCTGCCCGAGGTCGCAAAGTTAGCAAGTACAAGAAATTTGAAAATTGTATGAAATTTCACGGTAGTGCTTATGGTCGATCCCGTTTCTCGGCTTGAGAGCTACTTTCTTGACTCTATTTTGAGTTAAGCAGTTGGCGCGACTTCAGTTCTAGCCTATAAAGTCAAATCTTGTGTGGTTCCTCCATGGTAACATAGCTGCCCGAGGTCACAAAGTTAGCAAGTACAATAAATTTGAAAATTGTATGAAATTTCACGGTAGTGCTTATGGTCGATCCCGTTTCTCGGCTTGAGAACTACTTTCTTGACTGTATTTTGAGTTAAGCAGTTGGCGCGACTTCAGTTCTAGCCTATAAAGTCAAATCTTGTGTGGTTCCTCCATGGTAACATAGCTGCCCGAGGTCGCAAAGTTAGCAAGTACAATAAATTTGAAAATTGTATGAAATGTCACGGTAGTGCTTATGGTCGATCCCGTTTCTCGGCTTGAGAGCTACTTTCTTGACTGTATTTTGAGTTAAGCAGTTGGCGCGACTTCAGTTCTAGCCAATAAAGTCAAATCTTGTGTGGTTCCTCCATGGTAACATAGCTGCCCGAGGTCACAAAGTTAGCAAGTACAATAAATTTGAAAATTGTATGAAATTTCACGGTAGTGCTTATGGTCGATCCCGTTTCTCGGCTTGAGAACTACTTTCTTGACTGTATTTTGAGTTAAGCAGTTGGCGCGACTTCAGTTCTAGCCTATAAAGTCAAATCTTGTGTGATTCCTCCATGGTAACATAGCTGCCCGAGGTCGCAAAGTTAGCAAGTACAAGAAATTTGAAAATTGTATGAAATTTCACGGTAGTGCTTATGGTCGATCCCGTTTCTCGGCTTGAGAACTACTTTCTTGACTGTATTTTGAGTTAAGCAGTTGGCGCGACTTCAGTTCTAGCCAATAAAGTCAAATCTTGTGTGGTTCCTCCATGGTAACATAGCTGCCCGAGGTCACAAAGTTAGCAAGTACAATAAATTTGAAAATTGTATGAAATTTCACGGTAGTGCTTATGGTCGATCCCGTTTCTCGGCTTGAGAGCTACTTTCTTGACTGTATTTTGAGTTAAGCAGTTGGCGCGACTTCAGTTCTAGCCTATAAAGTCAAATCTTGTGTGGTTCCTCCATGGTAACATAGCTGCCCGAGGTCACAAAGTTAGCAAGTACAATAAATTTGAAAATTGTATGAAATTTCACGGTAGTGCTTATGGTCGATCCCGTTTCTCGGCTTGAGAACTACTTTCTTGACTGTATTCTGAGTTAAGTAGTTGGCGCGACTTCAGTTCTAGCCAATAAAGTCAAATCTTGTGTGGTTCCTCCATGGTAACATAGCTGCCCGAGGTCGCAAAGTTAGCAAGTACAAGAAATTTGAAAATTGTATGAAATTTCACGGTAGTGCTTATGGTCGATCCCGTTTCTCGGCTTGAGAACTACTTTCTTGACTGTATTTTGTGTTAAGCAGTTGGCGCGACTTCAGTTCTAGCCTATAAAGTCAAATCTTGTGTGGTTCCTCCATGGTAACATAGCTGCCCGAGGTCGCAAAGTTAGCAAGTACAAGAAATTTGAAAATTGTATGAAATTTCACGGTAGTGCTTATGGTCGATCCCGTTTCTCGGCTTGAGAACTACTTTCTTGACTGTATTTTGAGTTAAGCAGTTGGCGCGACTTCAGTTCTAGCCAATAAAGTCAAATCTTGTGTGGTTCCTCCATGGTAACATAGCTGCCCGAGGTCACAAAGTTAGCAAGTACAATAAATTTGAAAATTGTATGAAATTTCACGGTAGTGCTTATGGTCGATCCCGTTTCTCGGCTTGAGAACTACTTTCTTGACTGTATTTTGAGTTAAGTAGTTGGCGCGACTTCAGTTCTAGCCAATAAAGTCAAATCTTGTGTGGTTCCTCCATGGTAACATAGCTGCCCGAGGTCGCAAAGTTAGCAAGTACAAGAAATTTGAAAATTGTATGAAATTTCACGGTAGTGCTTATGGTCGATCCCGTTTCTCGGCTTGAGAACTACTTTCTTGACTGTATTTTGTGTTAAGCAGTTGGCGCGACTTCAGTTCTAGCCTATAAAGTCAAATCTTGTGTGGTTCCTCCATGGTAACATAGCTGCCCGAGGTCGCAAAGTTAGCAAGTACAAGAAATTTGAAAATTGTATGAAATTTCACGGTAGTGCTTATGGTCGATCCCGTTTCTCGGCTTGAGAACTACTTTCTTGACTGTATTTTGAGTTAAGCAGTTGGCGCGACTTCAGTTCTAGCTTATAAAGTCTAATCTTGTGTGGTTCCTCCATGGTAACATAGCTGCCCGAGGTCGCAAAGTTAGCAAGTACAAGAAATTTGAAAATTGTATGAAATTTCACGGTAGTGCTTATGGTCGATCCCGTTTCTCGGCTTGAGAACTACTTTCTTGACTGTATTTTGAGTTAAGCAGTTGGCGCGACTTCAGTTCTAGCCAATAAAGTCAAATCTTGTGTGGTTCCTCCATGGTAACATAGCTGCCCGAGGTCACAAAGTTAGCAAGTACAATAAATTTGAAAATTGTATGAAATTTCACGGTAGTGCTTATGGTCGATCCCGCTTCTCGGCTTGAGAACTACTTTCTTGACTGTATTTTGAGTTAAGCAGTTGGCGCGACTTCAGTTCTAGCCTATAAAGTCAAATCTTGTGTGGTTCCTCCATGGTAACATAGCTGCCCGAGGTCGCAAAGTTAGCAAGTACAATAAATTTGAAAATTGTATGAAATTTCCCGGTAGTGCTTATGGTCGATCCCGTTTCTCGGCTTGAGAACTACTTTCTTGACTGTATTTTGAGTTAAGCAGTTGGCGCGACTTCAGTTCTAGCCTATAAAGTCAAATCTTGTGTGGTTCCTCCATGGTAACATAGCTGCCCGAGGTCACAAAGTTAGCAAGTACAATAAATTTGAAAATTGTATGAAATTTCACGGTAGTGCTTATGGTCGATCCCGTTTTTCGGCTTGAGAACTACTTTCTTGACTGTATTTTGAGTTAAGCAGTTGGCGCGACTTCAGTTCTAGCCAATAAAGTCAAATCTTGTGTGGTTCCTCCATGGTAACATAGCTGCCCGAGGTCGCAAAGTTAGCAAGTACAAGAAATTTGAAAATTGTATGAAATTTCACGGTAGTGCTTATGGTCGATCCCGTTTCTCGGCTTGAGAGCTACTTTCTTGACTCTATTTTGAGTTAAGCAGTTGGCGCGACTTCAGTTCTAGCCTATAAAGTCAAATCTTGTGTGGTTCCTCCATGGTAACATAGCTGCCCGAGGTCACAAAGTTAGCATGTACAATAAATTTGAAAATTGTATGAAATTTCACGGTAGTGCTTATGGTCGATCCCGTTTCTCGGCTTGAGAACTACTTTCTTGACTGTATTTTGAGTTAAGCAGTTGGCGCGACTTCAGTTCTAGCCTATAAAGTCAAATCTTGTGTGGTTCCTCCATGGTAACATAGCTGCCCGAGGTCGCAAAGTTAGCAAGTACAATAAATTTGAAAATTGTATGAAATTTCACGGTAGTGCTTATGGTCGATCCCGTTTCTCGGCTTGAGAGCTACTTTCTTGACTGTATTTTGAGTTAAGCAGTTGGCGCGACTTCAGTTCTAGCCAATAAAGTCAAATCTTGTGTGGTTCCTCCATGGTAACATAGCTGCCCGAGGTCACAAAGTTAGCAAGTACAAGAAATTTGAAAATTGTATGAAATTTCACGGTAGTGCTTATGGTCGATCCCGTTTCTCGGCTTGAGAACTACTTTCTTGACTGTATTTTGAGTTAAGCAGTTGGCGCGACTTCAGTTCTAGCCAATAAAGTCAAATCTTGTGTGGTTCCTCCATGGTAACATAGCTGACCGAGGTCACAAAGTTAGCAATTTATTTTGAGTTAAGCAGTTGGCGCGACTTCAGTTCTAGCCAATAAAGTCAAATCTTGTGTGGTTCCTCCATGGTAACATAGCTGCCCGAGGTCACAAAGTTAGCAAATACAATAAATTTGAAAATTGTATGAAATTTCACGGTAGTGCTTATGGTCGATCCCGTTTCTCGGCTTGAGAACTACTTTCTTGACTGTATTTTGAGTTAAGCAGTTGGCGCGACTTCAGTTCTAGCCTATAAAGTCTAATCTTGTGTGGTTCCTCCATGGTAACATAGCTGCCCGAGGTCGCAAAGTTAGCAAGTACAAGAAATTTGAAAATTGTATGAAATTTCACGGTAGTGCTTATGGTCGATCCCGTTTCTCGGCTTGAGAACTACTTTCTTGACTGTATTTTGAGTTAAGCAGTTGGCGCGACTTCAGTTCTAGCCAATAAAGTCAAATCTTGTGTGGTTCCTCCATGGTAACATAGCTGCCCGAGGTCACAAAGTTAGCAAGTACAATCAATTTGAAAATTGTATGAAATTTCACGGTAGTGCTTATGGTCGATCCCGCTTCTCGGCTTGAGAACTACTTTCTTGACTGTATTTTGAGTTAAGCAGTTGGCGCGACTTCAGTTCTAGCCTATAAAGTCAAATCTTGTGTGGTTCCTCCATGGTAACATAGCTGCCCGAGGTCGCAAAGTTAGCAAGTACAATAAATTTGAAAATTGTATGAAATTTCACGGTAGTGCTTATGGTCGATCCCGTTTCTCGGCTTGAGAACTACTTTCTTGACTGTATTTTGAGTTAAGCAGTTGGCGCGACTTCAGTTCTAGCCTATAAAGTCAAATCTTGTGTGGTTCCTCCATGGTAACATAGCTGCCCGAGGTCACAAAGTTAGCAAGTACAATAAATTTGAAAATTGTATGAAATTTCACGGTAGTGCTTATGGTCGATCCCGTTTCTCGGCTTGAGAACTACTTTCTTGACTGTATTTTGAGTTAAGCAGTTGGCGCGACTTCAGTTCTAGCCAATAAAGTCAAATCTTGTGTGGTTCCTCCATGGTAACATAGCTGCCCGAGGTCGCAAAGTTAGCAAGTACAAGAAATTTGAAAATTGTATGAAATTTCACGGTAGTGCTTATGGTCGATCCCGTTTCTCGGCTTGAGAGCTACTTTCTTGACTCTATTTTGAGTTAAGCAGTTGGCGCGACTTCAGTTCTAGCCTATAAAGTCAAATCTTGTGTGGTTCCTCCATGGTAACATAGCTGCCCGAGGTCACAAAGTTAGCAAGTACAATAAATTTGAAAATTGTATGAAATTTCACGGTAGTGCTTATGGTCGATCCCGTTTCTCGGCTTGAGAACTACTTTCTTGACTGTATTTTGAGTTAAGCAGTTGGCGCGACTTCAGTTCTAGCCTATAAAGTCAAATCTTGTGTGGTTCCTCCATGGTAACATAGCTGCCCGAGGTCGCAAAGTTAGCAAGTACAATAAATTTGAAAATTGTATGAAATTTCACGGTAGTGCTTATGGTCGATCCCGTTTCTCGGCTTGAGAGCTACTTTCTTGACTGTATTTTGAGTTAAGCAGTTGGCGCGACTTCAGTTCTAGCCAATAAAGTCAAATCTTGTGTGGTTCCTCCATGGTAACATAGCTGCCCGAGGTCACAAAGTTAGCAAGTACAAGAAATTTGAAAATTGTATGAAATTTCACGGTAGTGCTTATGGTCGATCCCGTTTCTCGGCTTGAGAACTACTTTCTTGACTGTATTTTGAGTTAAGCAGTTGGCGCGACTTCAGTTCTAGCCAATAAAGTCAAATCTTGTGTGGTTCCTCCATGGTAACATAGCTGCCCGAGGTCACAAAGTTAGCAATTTATTTTGAGTTAAGCAGTTGGCGCGACTTCAGTTCTAGCCAATAAAGTCAAATCTTGTGTGGTTCCTCCATGGTAACATAGCTGCCCGAGGTCACAAAGTTAGCAAATACAATAAATTTGAAAATTGTATGAAATTTCACGGTAGTGCTTATGGTCGATCCCGTTTCTCGGCTTGAGAACTACTTTCTTGACTGTATTTTGAGTTAAGCAGTTGGCGCGACTTCAGTTCTAGCCTATAAAGTCAAATCTTGTGTGGTTCCTCCATGGTAACATAGCTGCCCGAGGTCGCAAAGTTAGCAAGTACAATAAATTTGAAAATTGTATGAAATTTCACGGTAGTGCTTATGGTCGATCCCGTTTCTCGGCTTGAGAGCTACTTTCTTGACTGTATTTTGAGTTAAGCAGTTGGCGCGACTTCAGTTCTAGCCAATAAAGTCAAATCTTGTGTGGTTCCTCCATGGTAACATAGCTGCCCGAGGTCACAAAGTTAGCAAGTACAAGAAATTTGAAAATTGTATGAAATTTCACGGTAGTGCTTATGGTCGATCCCGTTTCTCGGCTTGAGAACTACTTTCTTGACTGTATTTTGAGTTAAGCAGTTGGCGCGACTTCAGTTCTAGCCAATAAAGTCAAATCTTGTGTGGTTCCTCCATGGTAACATAGCTGACCGAGGTCACAAAGTTAGCAATTTATTTTGAGTTAAGCAGTTGGCGCGACTTCAGTTCTAGCCAATAAAGTCAAATCTTGTGTGGTTCCTCCATGGTAACATAGCTGCCCGAGGTCACAAAGTTAGCAAATACAATAAATTTGAAAATTGTATGAAATTTCACGGTAGTGCTTATGGTCGATCCCGTTTCTCGGCTTGAGAACTACTTTCTTGACTGTATTTTGAGTTAAGCAGTTGGCGCGACTTCAGTTCTAGCCTATAAAGTCTAATCTTGTGTGGTTCCTCCATGGTAACATAGCTGCCCGAGGTCGCAAAGTTAGCAAGTACAAGAAATTTGAAAATTGTATGAAATTTCACGGTAGTGCTTATGGTCGATCCCGTTTCTCGGCTTGAGAACTACTTTCTTGACTGTATTTTGAGTTAAGCAGTTGGCGCGACTTCAGTTCTAGCCAATAAAGTCAAATCTTGTGTGGTTCCTCCATGGTAACATAGCTGCCCGAGGTCACAAAGTTAGCAAGTACAATCAATTTGAAAATTGTATGAAATTTCACGGTAGTGCTTATGGTCGATCCCGCTTCTCGGCTTGAGAACTACTTTCTTGACTGTATTTTGAGTTAAGCAGTTGGCGCGACTTCAGTTCTAGCCTATAAAGTCAAATCTTGTGTGGTTCCTCCATGGTAACATAGCTGCCCGAGGTCGCAAAGTTAGCAAGTACAATAAATTTGAAAATTGTATGAAATTTCACGGTAGTGCTTATGGTCGATCCCGTTTCTCGGCTTGAGAACTACTTTCTTGACTGTATTTTGAGTTAAGCAGTTGGCGCGACTTCAGTTCTAGCCTATAAAGTCAAATCTTGTGTGGTTCCTCCATGGTAACATAGCTGCCCGAGGTCACAAAGTTAGCAAGTACAATAAATTTGAAAATTGTATGAAATTTCACGGTAGTGCTTATGGTCGATCCCGTTTCTCGGCTTGAGAACTACTTTCTTGACTGTATTTTGAGTTAAGCAGTTGGCGCGACTTCAGTTCTAGCCAATAAAGTCAAATCTTGTGTGGTTCCTCCATGGTAACATAGCTGCCCGAGGTCGCAAAGTTAGCAAGTACAAGAAATTTGAAAATTGTATGAAATTTCACGGTAGTGCTTATGGTCGATCCCGTTTCTCGGCTTGAGAGCTACTTTCTTGACTCTATTTTGAGTTAAGCAGTTGGCGCGACTTCAGTTCTAGCCTATAAAGTCAAATCTTGTGTGGTTCCTCCATGGTAACATAGCTGCCCGAGGTCACAAAGTTAGCAAGTACAATAAATTTGAAAATTGTATGAAATTTCACGGTAGTGCTTATGGTCGATCCCGTTTCTCGGCTTGAGAACTACTTTCTTGACTGTATTTTGAGTTAAGCAGTTGGCGCGACTTCAGTTCTAGCCTATAAAGTCAAATCTTGTGTGGTTCCTCCATGGTAACATAGCTGCCCGAGGTCGCAAAGTTAGCAAGTACAATAAATTTGAAAATTGTATGAAATTTCACGGTAGTGCTTATGGTCGATCCCGTTTCTCGGCTTGAGAGCTACTTTCTTGACTGTATTTTGAGTTAAGCAGTTGGCGCGACTTCAGTTCTAGCCAATAAAGTCAAATCTTGTGTGGTTCCTCCATGGTAACATAGCTGCCCGAGGTCACAAAGTTAGCAAGTACAAGAAATTTGAAAATTGTATGAAATTTCACGGTAGTGCTTATGGTCGATCCCGTTTCTCGGCTTGAGAACTACTTTCTTGACTGTATTTTGAGTTAAGCAGTTGGCGCGACTTCAGTTCTAGCCAATAAAGTCAAATCTTGTGTGGTTCCTCCATGGTAACATAGCTGCCCGAGGTCACAAAGTTAGCAATTTATTTTGAGTTAAGCAGTTGGCGCGACTTCAGTTCTAGCCAATAAAGTCAAATCTTGTGTGGTTCCTCCATGGTAACATAGCTGCCCGAGGTCACAAAGTTAGCAAATACAATAAATTTGAAAATTGTATGAAATTTCACGGTAGTGCTTATGGTCGATCCCGTTTCTCGGCTTGAGAACTACTTTCTTGACTGTATTTTGAGTTAAGCAGTTGGCGCGACTTCAGTTCTAGCCTATAAAGTCTAATCTTGTGTGGTTCCTCCATGGTAACATAGCTGCCCGAGGTCGCAAAGTTAGCAAGTACAAGAAATTTGAAAATTGTATGAAATTTCACGGTAGTGCTTATGGTCGATCCCGTTTCTCGGCTTGAGAACTACTTTCTTGACTGTATTTTGAGTTAGGCAGTTGGCGCGACTTCAGTTCTAGCCAATAAAGTCAAATCTTGTGTGGTTCCTCCATGGTAACATAGCTGCCCGAGGTCACAAAGTTAGCAAGTACAATAAATTTGAAAATTGTATGAAATTTCACGGTAGTTCTTATGGTCGATCCCGTTTCTCGGCTTGAGAACTACTTTCTTGACTGTATTTTGAGTTAAGCAGTTGGCGCGACTTCAGTTCTAGCCTATAAAGTCAAATCTTGTGTGGTTCCTCCATGGTAACATAGCTGCCCGAGGTCGCAAAGTTAGCAAGTACAATAAATTTGAAAATTATATGAAATTTCACGGTAGTGCTTATGGTCGATCCCGTTTCTCGGCTTGAGAACTACTTTCTGGACTGTTATAAATATAACAATAGTCAAATCTTGTGTGGTTCCTCCATGGTAACATAGCTGCCCGAGGTCGCAAAGTTAGCAAGTACAATAAATTTGAAAATTGTATGAAATTTCACGGTAGTGCTTATGGTCGATCCCGTTTCTCGGCTTGAGAACTACTTTCTTGACTGTATTTTGAGTTAAGCAGTTGGCGCGACTTCAGTTCTAGCCTATAAAGTCAAATCTTGTGTGGTTCCTCCATGGTAACATAGCTGCCCGAGGTCGCAAAGTTAGCAAGTACAAGAAATTTGAAAATTGTATGAAATTTCACGGTAGTGCTTATGGTCGATCCCGTTTCTCGGCTTGAGAACTACTTTCTTGACTGTATTTTGTGTTAAGCAGTTGGCGCGACTTCAGTTCTAGCCTATAAAGTCAAATCTTGTGTGGTTCCTCCATGGTAACATAGCTGCCCGAGGTCGCAAAGTTAGCAAGTACAAGAAATTTGAAAATTGTATGAAATTTCACGGTAGTGCTTATGGTCGATCCCGTTTCTCGGCTTGAGAACTACTTTCTTGACTGTATTTTGAGTTAAGCAGTTGGCGCGACTTCAGTTCTAGCCAATAAAGTCAAATCTTGTGTGGTTCCTCCATGGTAACATAGCTGCCCGAGGTCACAAAGTTAGCAAGTACAATCAATTTGAAAATTGTATGAAATTTCACGGTAGTGCTTATGGTAGATCCCGTTTCTCGGCTTGAGAACTACTTTCTTGACTGTATTTTGAGTTAAGCAGTTGGCGCGACTTCAGTTCTAGCCAATAAAGTCAAATCTTGTGTGGTTCCTCCATGGTAACATAGCTGCCCGAGGTCACAAAGTTAGCAAATACAATAAATTTGAAAATTGTATGAAATTTCACGGTAGTGCTTATGGTCGATCCCGTTTCTCGGCTTGAGAACTACTTTCTTGACTGTATTTTGAGTTAAGCAGTTGGCGCGACTTCAGTTCTAGCCTATAAAGTCTAATCTTGTGTGGTTCCTCCATGGTAACATAGCTGCCCGAGGTCGCAAAGTTAGCAAGTACAAGAAATTTGAAAATTGTATGAAATTTCACGGTAGTGCTTATGGTCGATCCCGTTTCTCGGCTTGAGAACTACTTTCTTGACTGTATTTTGAGTTAAGCAGTTGGCGCGACTTGAGTTCTAGCCAATAAAGTCAAACCTTGTGTGGTTCCTCCATGGTAACATAGCTGCCCGAGGTCACAAAGTTAGCAAGTACAATAAATTTGAAAATTGTATGAAATTTCACGGTAGTGGTTATGGTCGATCCCGCTTCTCGGCTTGAGAACTACTTTCTTGACTGTATTTTGAGTTAAGCAGTTGGCGCGACTTCAGTTCTAGCCTATAAAGTCAAATCTTGTGTGGTTCCTCCATGGTAACATAGCTGCCCGAGGTCGCAAAGTTAGCAAGTACAATAAATTTGAAAATTATATGAAATTTCACGGTAGTGCTTATGGTCGATCCCGTTTCTCGGCTTGAGAACTACTTTCTGGACTGTATTTTGAGTTAAGCAGTTGGCGCGACTTCAGTTCTAGCCAATAAAGTCAAATCTTGTGTGGTTCCTCCATGGTAACATAGCTGCCCGAGGTCGCAAAGTTAGCAAGTACAATAAATTTGAAAATTGTATGAAATTTCACGGTAGTGCTTATGGTCGATCCCGTTTCTCGGCTTGAGAGCTACTTTCTTGACTGTATTTTGAGTTAAGCAGTTGGCGCGACTTCAGTTCTAGCCAAGAAAGTCAAATCTTGTGTGCTTCCTCCATGGTAACATAGCTGCCCGAGGTCGCAAAGTTAGCAAGTACAATAAATTTGAAAATTGTATGAAATTTCACGGTAGTGCTTATGGTCGATCCCGTTTCTCGGCTTGAGAGCTACTTTCTTGACTCTATTTTGAGTTAAGCAGTTGGCGCGACTTCAGTTCTAGCCAATAAAGTCAAATCTTGTGTGGTTCCTCCATGGTAACATAGCTGCCCGAGGTCGCAAAGTTAGCAAGTACAAGAAATTTGAAAATTGTATGAAATTTCACGGTAGTGCTTATGGTCGATCCCGTTTCTCGGCTTGAGAGCTACTTTCTTGGCTCTGTTTTGAGTTAAGCAGTTGGCGCGACTTCAGTTCTAGCCAATAAAGTCAAATCTTGTGTGGTTCCTCCATGGTAACATAGCTGCCCGAGGTCACAAAGTTAGCAAGTACAATAAATTTGAAAATTGTATGAAATTTCACGGTAGTGCTTATGGTCGATCCCGTTTCTCGGCTTGAGAACTACTTTCTTGACTCTATTTTGAGTTAAGCAGTTGGCGCGACTTCAGTTCTAGCCATTAAAGTCAAATCTTGTGTGGTTCCTCCATGGTAACATAGCTGCCCGAGGTCGCAAAGTTAGCAAGTACAAGAAATTTGAAAATTGTATGAAATTTCACGGTAGTGCTTATGGTCGATCCCGTTTCTCGGCTTGAGAGCTACTTTCTTGACTCTATTTTGAGTTAAGCAGTTGGCGCGACTTCAGTTCTAGCCTATAAAGTCAAATCTTGTGTAGTTCCTCCATGGTAACATAGCTGCCCGAGGTCGCAAAGTTAGCAAGTACAATAAATTTGAAAATTGTATGAAATTTCACGGTAGTGCTTATGGTCGATCCCGTTTCTCGGCTTGAGAACTACTTTCTTGACTGTATTTTGAGTTAAGCAGTTGGCGCGACTTCAGTTCTAGCCAATAAAGTCAAATCTTGTGTGGTTCCTCCATGGTAACATAGCTGCCCGAGGTCACAAAATTAGCAAGTACAATAAATTTGAAAATTGTATGAAATTTCACGGTAGTGCTTATGGTCGATTCCGTTTCTCGGCTTGAGAACTACTTTCTTGACTGTATTTTGAGTTAAGCAGTTGGCGCGACTTCAGTTCTAGCCAATAAAGTCAAATCTTGTGTGGTTCCTCCATGGTAACATAGCTGCCCGAGGTCACAAAGTTAGCAAGTACAATAAATTTGAAAATTGTATGAAATTTCACGGTAGTGCTTATGGTCGATCCCGTTTCTCGGCTTGAGAGCTACTTTCTTGACTCTATTTTGAGTTAAGCAGTTGGCGCGACTTCAGTTCTAGCCTATAAAGTCAAATCTTGTGTGGTTCCTCCATGGTAACATAGCTGCCCAAGGTCGCAAAGTTAGCAAGTACAATAAATTTGAAAATTGTATGAAATTTCACGGTAGTGCTTATGGTCGATCCCGTTTCTCGGCTTGAGAGCTACTTTCTTGACTCTATTTTGAGTTAAGCAGTTGGCGCGACTTCAGTTCTAGCCTATAAAGTCAAATCTTGTGTGGTTCCTCCATGGTAACATAGCTGCCCGGGGTCACAAAGTTAGCAAGTACAATAAATTTGAAAATTGTATGAAATTTCACGGTAGTGCTTATGGTCGATCCCGTTTCTCGGCTTGAGAACTACTTTCTTGACTGTATTTTGAGTTAAGCAGTTGGCGCGACTTCAGTTCTAGCCAATAAAGTCAAATCTTGTGTGGTTCCTCCATGGTAACATAGCTGCCCGAGGTCGCAAAGTTAGCAAGTACAAGAAATTTGAAAATTGTATGTAATTTCACATTAGTGCTAATGGTCGATCCCGTTTCTCGGCTTCAGAGGTACTTTCTTGACTGTATTTTGAGTTAAGCAATTGGCGCGTCTTCAGTTCTAGCCAATAAAGTCAAATCTTGTGTGGTTCCTCCATGGTAACATAGCTGCCCGAGGTCGCAAAGTTAGCAAGTACAAGAAATTTGAAAATTGTATGAAATTTCACGGTAGTGCTTATGGTCGATCCCGTTTCTCGGCTTGAGAGCTACTTTCTTGACTCTATTTTGAGTTAAGCAGTTGGCGCGACTTCAGTTCTAGCCAATAAAGTCAAATCTTGTGTGGTTCCTCCATGGTAACATAGCTGCCCGAGGTCGCAAAGTTAGCAAGTACAAGAAATTTGAAAATTGTATGAAATTTCACGGTAGTGCTTATGGTCGATCCCGTTTCTCGGCTTGAGAGCTACTTTCTTGGCTCTGTTTTGAGTTAAGCAGTTGGCGCGACTTCAGTTCTAGCCAATAAAGTCAAATCTTGTGTGGTTCCTCCATGGTAACATAGCTGCCCGAGGTCACAAAGTTAGCAAGTACAATAAATTTGAAAATTGTATGAAATTTCACGGTAGTGCTTATGGTCGATCCCGTTTCTCGGCTTGAGAACTACTTTCTTGACTCTATTTTGAGTTAAGCAGTTGGCGCGACTTCAGTTCTAGCCATTAAAGTCAAATCTTGTGTGGTTCCTCCATGGTAACATAGCTGCCCGAGGTCGCAAAGTTAGCAAGTACAAGAAATTTGAAAATTGTATGAAATTTCACGGTAGTGCTTATGGTCGATCCCGTTTCTCGGCTTGAGAGCTACTTTCTTGACTCTATTTTGAGTTAAGCAGTTGGCGCGACTTCAGTTCTAGCCTATAAAGTCAAATCTTGTGTGGTTCCTCCATGGTAACATAGCTGCCCGAGGTCGCAAAGTTAGCAAGTACAATAAATTTGAAAATTGTATGAAATTTCACGGTAGTGCTTATGGTCGATCCCGTTTCTCGGCTTGAGAACTACTTTCTTGACTGTATTTTGAGTTAAGCAGTTGGCGCGACTTCAGTTCTAGCCAATAAAGTCAAATCTTGTGTGGTTCCTCCATGGTAACATAGCTTCCCGAGGTCGCAAAGTTAGCAAGTACAAGAAATTTGAAAATTGTATGAAATTTTACGGTAGTGCTTATGGTCGATCCCGTTTCTCGGCTTGAGAGCTACTTTCTTGACTCTATTTTGAGTTAAGCAGTTGGCGCGACTTCAGTTCTAGCCTATAAAGTCAAATCTTGTGTGGTTCCTCCATGGTAACATAGCTGCCCGAGGTCGCAAAGTTAGCAAGTACAATAAATTTGAAAATTGTATGAAATTTCACGGTAGTGCTTATGGTCGATCCCGTTTCTCGGCTTGAGAACTACTTTCTTGACTGTATTTTGAGTTAAGCAGTTGGCGCGACTTCAGTTCTAGCCAATAAAGTCAAATCTTGTGTGGTTCCTCCATGGTAACATAGCTGCCCGAGGTCGCAAAGTTAGCAAGTACAAGAAATTTGAAAATTGTATGAAATTTCACGGTAGTGCTTATGGTCGATCCCGTTTCTCGGCTTGAGAACTACTTTCTTGACTGTATTTTGAGTTAAGCAGTTGGCGCGACTTCAGTTCTAGCCAATAAAGTCAAATCTTGTGTGGTTCCTCCATGGTAACATAGCTGCCCGAGGTCGCAAAGTTAGCAAGTACAAGAAATTTGAAAATTGTATGAAATTTCACGGTAGTGCTTATGGTCGATCCCGTTTCTAGGCTTGAGAACTACTTTCTTGACTGTATTTTGAGTTAAGCAGTTGGCGCGACTTCAGTTCTAGCCAATAAAGTCAAATCTTGTGTGGTTCTCCATGGTAACATAGCTGCCCGAGTTCGCAAAGTTAGCAAGTACAAGAAATTTGAAAATTGTATGAAATTTCACGGTAGTGCTTATGGTCGATCCCGTTTCTCGGCTTGAGAACTACTTTCTTGACTGTATTTTGAGTTAAGCAGTTGGCGCGACTTCAGTTCTAGCCAATAAAGTCAAATCTTGTGTGGTTCCTCCATGGTAACATAGCTGCCCGAGGTCGCAAAGTTAGCAAGTACAATAAATTTGAAAATTGTATGAAATTTCACGGTAGTGCTTATGGTCGATCCCGTTTCTCGGCTTGAGAACTACTTTCTTGACTGTATTTTGAGTTAAGCAGTTGGCGCGACTTCAGTTCTAGCCAATAAAGTCAAATCTTGTGTGGTTCCTCCATGGTAACATAGCTGCCCGAGGTCGCAAAGTTAGCAAGTACAAGAAATTTGAAAATTGTATGAAATTTCACGGTAGTGCTTATGGTCGATCCCGTTTCTCGGCTTGAGAACTACTTTCTTGACTGTATTTTGAGTTAAGCAGTTGGCGCGACTTCAGTTCTAGCCAATAAAGTCAAATCTTGTGTGGTTCCTCCATGGTAACATAGCTGCCCGAGGTCGCAAAGTTAGCAAGTACAAGAAATTTGAAAATTGTATGAAATTTCACGGTAGTGCTTATGGTCGATCCCGTTTCTCGGCTTGAGAACTACTTTCTTGACTGTATTTTGAGTTAAGCAGTTGGCGCGACTTCAGTTCTAGCCAATAAAGTCAAATCTTGTGTGGTTCCTCCATGGTAACATAGCTGCCCGAGGTCACAAAGTTAGCAAGTACAATAAATTTGAAAATTGTATGAAATTTCACGGTAGTGCTTATGGTCGATCCCGTTTCTCGGCTTGAGAACTACTTTCTTGACTGTATTTTGAGTTAAGCAGTTGGCGCGACTTCAGTTCTAGCCAATAAAGTCAAATCTTGTGTGGTTCCTCCATGGTAACATAGCTGCCCGAGGTCGCAAAATTAACAAGTACAAGAAATTTGAAAATTGTATGAAATTTCACGGTAATGCTTATGGTCGATGCCGTTTCTCGGCTTGAGAACTACTTTCTTGACTGTATTTTGAGTTAAGCAGTTGGCGCGACTTCAGTTCTAGCCTATAAAGTCAAATCTTGTGTGGTTCCTTCATGGTAACATAGCTGCCCGAGGTCGCAAAGTTAGCAAGTACAAGAAATTTGAAAATTGTATGAAAATTCACGGTAGTGCTTATGGTCGATCCCGTTTCTCGGCTTGAGAACTACTTTCTTGACTGTATTTTGAGTTAAGCAGTTGGCGCGACTTCAGTTCTAGCCAATAAAGTCAAATCTTGTGTGGTTCCTCCATGGTAACATAGCTGCCCGAGGTCACAAAGTTAGCAAGTACAATAAATTTGAAAATTGTATGAAATTTCACGGTAGTGCTTATGGTCGATCCCGTTTCTCGGCTTGAGAGCTACTTTCTTGACTCTATTTTGAGTTAGGCAGTTGGCGCGACTTCAGTTCTAGCCTATAAAGTCAAATCTTGTGTGGTTCCTCCATGGTAACATAGCTGCCCGAGGTCACAAAGTTAGCAAGTACAATAAATTTGAAAATTGTATGAAATTTCACGGTAGTGCTTATGGTCGATCCCGTTTCTCGGCTTGAGAACTACTTTCTTGACTCTGTTTTGAGTTAAGCAGTTGGCGCGACTTCAGTTCTAGCCAATAAAGTCAAATCTTGTGTGGTTCCTCCATGGTAACATAGCTGCCCGAGGTCACAAAGTTAGCAAGTACAATAAATTTGAAAATTGTATGAAATTTCACGGTAGTGCTTATGGTCGATCCCGTTTCTCGGCTTGAGAACTACTTTCTTGACTCTATTTTGAGTTAAGCAGTTGGCGCGACTTCAGTTCTAGCCATTAAAGTCAAATCTTGTGTGGTTCCTCCATGGTAACATAGCTGCCCGAGGTCGCAAAGTTAGCAAGTACAAGAAATTTGAAAATTGTATGAAATTTCACGGTAGTGCTTATGGTCGATCCCGTTTCTCGGCTTGAGAGCTACTTTCTTGACTCTATTTTGAGTTAAGCAGTTGGCGCGACTTCAGTTCTAGCCTATAAAGTCAAATCTTGTGTGGTTCCTCCATGGTAACATAGCTGCCCGAGGTCGCAAAGTTAGCAAGTACAAGAAATTTGAAAATTGTATGAAATTTCACGGTAGTGCTTATGGTCGATCCCGTTTCTCGGCTTGAGAACTACTTTCTTGACTGTATTTTGAGTTAAGCAGTTGGCGCGACTTCAGTTCTAGCCAATAAAGTCAAATCTTGTGTGGTTCCTCCATGGTAACATAGCTGCCCGAGGTCGCAAAGTTAGCAAGTACAAGAAATTTGAAAATTGTATGAAATTTCACGGTAGTGCTTATGGTCGATCCCGTTTCTAGGCTTGAGAACTACTTTCTTGACTGTATTTTGAGTTAAGCAGTTGGCGCGACTTCAGTTCTAGCCAATAAAGTCAAATCTTGTGTGGTTCCTCCATGGTAACATAGCTGCCCGAGGTCGCAAAGTTAGCAAGTACAAGAAATTTGAAAATTGTATGAAATTTCACGGTAGTGCTTATGGTCGATCCCGTTTCTCGGCTTGAGAACTACTTTCTTGACTGTATTTTGAGTTAAGCAGTTGGCGCGACTTCAGTTCTAGCCAATAAAGTCAAATCTTGTGTGGTTCCTCCATGGTAACATAGCTGCCCGAGGTCGCAAAGTTAGCAAGTACAATAAATTTGAAAATTGTATGAAATTTCACGGTAGTGCTTATGGTCGATCCCGTTTCTCGGCTTGAGAACTACTTTCTTGACTGTATTTTGAGTTAAGCAGTTGGCGCGACTTCAGTTCTAGCCAATAAAGTCAAATCTTGTGTGGTTCCTCCATGGTAACATAGCTGCCCGAGGTCGCAAAGTTAGCAAGTACAAGAAATTTGAAAATTGTATGAAATTTCACGGTAGTGCTTATGGTCGATCCCGTTTCTCGGCTTGAGAACTACTTTCTTGACTGTATTTTGAGTTAAGCAGTTGGCGCGACTTCAGTTCTAGCCAATAAAGTCAAATCTTGTGTGGTTCCTCCATGGTAACATAGCTGCCCGAGGTCGCAAAGTTAGCAAGTACAAGAAATTTGAAAATTGTATGAAATTTCACGGTAGTGCTTATGGTCGATCCCGTTTCTCGGCTTGAGAACTACTTTCTTGACTGTATTTTGAGTTAAGCAGTTGGCGCGACTTCAGTTCTAGCCAATAAAGTCAAATCTTGTGTGGTTCCTCCATGGTAACATAGCTGCCCGAGGTCACAAAGTTAGCAAGTACAATAAATTTGAAAATTGTATGAAATTTCACGGTAGTGCTTATGGTCGATCCCGTTTCTCGGCTTGAGAACTACTTTCTTGACTGTATTTTGAGTTAAGCAGTTGGCGCGACTTCAGTTCTAGCCAATAAAGTCAAATCTTGTGTGGTTCCTCCATGGTAACATAGCTGCCCGAGGTCGCAAAATTAACAAGTACAAGAAATTTGAAAATTGTATGAAATTTCACGGTAATGCTTATGGTCGATGCCGTTTCTCGGCTTGAGAACTACTTTCTTGACTGTATTTTGAGTTAAGCAGTTGGCGCGACTTCAGTTCTAGCCTATAAAGTCAAATCTTGTGTGGTTCCTTCATGGTAACATAGCTGCCCGAGGTCGCAAAGTTAGCAAGTACAAGAAATTTGAAAATTGTATGAAAATTCACGGTAGTGCTTATGGTCGATCCCGTTTCTCGGCTTGAGAACTACTTTCTTGACTGTATTTTGAGTTAAGCAGTTGGCGCGACTTCAGTTCTAGCCAATAAAGTCAAATCTTGTGTGGTTCCTCCATGGTAACATAGCTGCCCGAGGTCACAAAGTTAGCAAGTACAATAAATTTGAAAATTGTATGAAATTTCACGGTAGTGCTTATGGTCGATCCCGTTTCTCGGCTTGAGAGCTACTTTCTTGACTCTATTTTGAGTTAGGCAGTTGGCGCGACTTCAGTTCTAGCCTATAAAGTCAAATCTTGTGTGGTTCCTCCATGGTAACATAGCTGCCCGAGGTCACAAAGTTAGCAAGTACAATAAATTTGAAAATTGTATGAAATTTCACGGTAGTGCTTATGGTCGATCCCGTTTCTCGGCTTGAGAACTACTTTCTTGACTGTATTTTGAGTTAAGCAATTGGCGCGTCTTCAGTTCTAGCCAATAAAGTCAAATCTTGTGTGGTTCCTCCATGGTAACATAGCTGCCCGAAGTCGCAAAGTTAGCAACTACAAGAAATTTGAAAATTGTATGAAATTTCACGGTAGTGCTTATGGTCGATCCCGTTTCTCGGCTTGAGAACTACTTTCTTGACTGTATTTTGAGTTAAGCAGTTGGCGCGACTTCAGTTCTAGCCAATAAAGTCAAATCTTGTGTGGTTCCTCCATGGTAACATAGCTGCCCGAGGTCGCAAAGTTAGCAAGTACAATAAATTTGAAAATTGTATGAAATTTCACGGTAGTGCTTATGGTCGATCCCGTTTCTCGGCTTGAGAGCTACTTTCTTGACTGTATTTTGAGTTAAGCAGTTGGCGCGACTTCAGTTCTAGCCTATAAAGTCAAATCTTGTGTGGTTCCTCCATGGTAACATAGCTGCCCGAGGTCACAAAGTTAGCAAGTACAATAAATTTGAAAATTGTATGAAATTTCAAGGTAGTGCTTATGGTCGATCCCGTTTCTCGGCTTGAGAACTACTTTCTTGACTGTATTTTGAGTTAAGCAGTTGGCGCGACTTCAGTTCTAGCCAATAAAGTCAAATCTTGTGTGGTTCCTCCATGGTAACATAGCTGCCCGAGGTCGCAAAGTTAGCAAGTACAAGAAATTTGAAAATTGTATGAAATTTCACGGTAGTGCTTATGGTCGATCCCGTTTCTCGGCTTGAGAGCTACTTTCTTGACTCTATTTTGAGTTAAGCAGTTGGCGCGACTTCAGTTCTAGCCTATAAAGTCAAATCTTGTGTGGTTCCTCCATGGTAACATAGCTGCCCGAGGTCACAAAGTTAGCAAGTACAATAAATTTGAAAATTGTATGAAATTTCACGGGAGTGCTTATGGTCGATCCCGTTTCTCGGCTTGAGAACTACTTTCTTGACTGTATTTTGAGTTAAGCAGTTGGCGCGACTTCAGTTCTAGCCTATAAAGTCAAATCTTGTGTGGTTCCTCCATGGTAACATAGCTGCCCGAGGTCGCAAAGTTAGCAAGTACAATAAATTTGAAAATTGTATGAAATTTCACGGTAGTGCTTATGGTCGATCCCGTTTCTCGGCTTGAGAACTACTTTCTTGACTGTATTTTGAGTTAAGCAGTTGGCGCGACTTCAGTTCTAGCCAATAAAGTCAAATCTTGTGTGGTTCCTCCATGGTAACATAGCTGCCCGAGGTCACAAAGTTAGCAAGTACAATAAATTTGAAAATTGTATGAAATTTCACGGTAGTGCTTATGGTCGATCCCGTTTCTCGGCTTGAGAACTACTTTCTTGACTGTATTTTGAGTTAAGCAGTTGGCGCGACTTCAGTTCTAGCCAATAAAGTCAAATCTTGTGTGGTTCCTCCATGGTAACATAGCTGCCCGAGGTCGCAAAGTTAGCAAGTACAAGAAATTTGAAAATTGTATGAAATTTCACGGTAGTGCTTATGGTCGATCCCGTTTCTCGGCTTGAGAACTACTTTCTTGACTGTATTTTGAGTTAAGCAGTTGGCGCGACTTCAGTTCTAGCCTATAAAGTCAAATCTTGTGTGGTTCCTCCATGGTAACATAGCTGCCCGAGGTCGCAAAGTTAGCAAGTACAAGAAATTTGAAAATTGTATGAAATTTCACGGTAGTGCTTATGGTCGATCCCGTTTCTCGGCTTGAGAACTACTTTCTTGACTGTATTTTGAGTTAAGCAGTTGGCGCGACTTCAGTTCTAGCCTATAAAATCAAATCTTGTGTGGTTCCTCCATGGTAACATAGCTGCCCGAGGTCGCAAAGTTAGCAAGTACAAGAAATTTGAAAATTGTATGAAATTTCACGGTAGTGCTTATGGTCGATCCCGTTTCTCGGCTTGAGAGCTACTTTCTTGACTGTATTTTGAGTTAAGCAGTTGGCGCGACTTCAGTTCTAGCCAATGAAGTCAAATCTTGTGTGGTTCCTCCATGGTAACATAGCTGCCCGAGGTCACAAAGTTAGCAAGTACAAGAAATTTGAAAATTGTATGAAATTTCACGGTAGTGCTTATGGTCGATCCCGTTTCTCGGCTTGAGAACTACTTTCTTGACTGTATTTTGAGTTAAGCAGTTGGCGCGACTTCAGTTCTAGCCAATAAAGTCAAATCTTGTGTGGTTCCTCCATGGTAACATAGCTGCCCGAGGTCGCAAAGTTAGGAAGTACAATAAATTTGAAAATTGTATGAAATTTCACGGTAGTGCTTATGGTCGATCCCGTTTCTCGGCTTGAGAACTACTTTCTTGACTGTATTTTGAGTTAAGCAGTTGGCGCGACTTCAGTTCTAGCCAATAAAGTCAAATCTTGTGTGGTTCCTCCATGGTAACATAGCTGCCCGAGGTCGCAAAGTTAGCAAGTACAATAAATTTGAAAATTGTATGAAATTTCACGGTAGTGCTTATGGTCGATCCCGTTTCTCGGCTTGAGAACTACTTTCTTGACTGTATTTTGAGTTAAGCAGTTGGTGCGACTTCAGTTCTAGCCTATAAAGTCAAATCTTGTGTGGTTCCTCCATGGTAACATAGCTGCCCGAGGTCGCAAAGTTAGCAAGTACAAGAAATTTGAAAATTGTATGAAATTTCACGGTAGTGCTTATGGTCGATCCCGTTTCTCGGCTTGAGAACTACTTTCTTGACTGTATTTTGAGTTAAGCAGTTGGCGCGACTTTAGTAGTTCTAGCCTATAAAATCAAATCTTGTGTGGTTCCTCCATGGTAACATAGCTGCCCGAGGTCGCAAAGTTAGCAAGTACAAGAAATTTGAAAATTGTATGAAATTTCACGGTAGTGCTTATGGTCGATCCCGTTTCTCGGCTTGAGAACTACTTTCTTGACTGTATTTTGAGTTAAGCAGTTGGCGCGACTTCAGTTCTAGCCAATAAAGTCAAATCTTGTGTGGTTCCTCCATGGTAACATAGCTGCCCGAGGTCGCAAAGTTAGCAAGTGCAAGAAATTTGAAAATTGTATGAAATGTCACGGTAGTGCTTATGGTCGATCCCGTTTCTCGGCTTGAGAACTACTTTCTTGACTGTATTTTGAGTTAAGCAGTTGGCGCGACTTCAGTTCTAGCCTATAAAGTCAAATCTTGTGTGGTTCCTCCATGGTAACATAGCTGCCCGAGGTCGCAAAGTTAGCAAGTACAAGAAATTTGAAAATTGTATGAAATTTCACGGTAGTGCTTATGGTCGATCCCGTTTCTCGGCTTGAGAACTACTTTCTTGACTGTATTTTGAGTTAGGCAGTTGGCGCGACTTCAGTTCTAGCCAATAAAGTCAAATCTTGTGTGGTTCCTCCATGGTAACATAGCTGCCCGAGGTCACAAAATTAGAAAGTACAATAAATTTGAAAATTGTATGAAATTTCACGGTAGTGCTTATGGTCGATCCCGTTTCTCGGCTTGAGAGCTACTTTCTTGACT
Organism: Merodon equestris; assembly: GCA_958301585.1. Classification (NCBI taxonomy): domain Eukaryota; kingdom Metazoa; phylum Arthropoda; class Insecta; order Diptera; family Syrphidae; genus Merodon; species Merodon equestris. The sequence continues at coordinate 84,991 of CATQJT010000244.1, forward strand.
GTATTTTGAGTTAAGCAGTTGGCGCGACTTCAGTTCTAGCCTATAAAGTCAAATCTTGTGTGGTTCCTCCATGGTAACATAGCTGCCCGAGGTCACAAAGTTAGCAAGTACAATAAATTTGAAAATTGTATGAAATTTCACGGTAGTGCTTATGGTCGATCCCGTTTCTCGGCTTGAGAACTACTTTCTTGACTGTATTTTGAGTTAAGCAGTTGGCGCGACTTCAGTTCTAGCCAATAAAGTCAAATCTTGTGTGGTTCCTCCATGGTAACATAGCTGCCCGAGGTCGCAAAGTTAGCAAGTACAAGAAATTTGAAAATTGTATGAAATTTCACGGTAGTGCTTATGGTCGATCCCGTTTCTCGGCTTGAGAGCTACTTTCTTGACTGTATTTTGAGTTAAGCAGTTGGCGCGACTTCAGTTCTAGCCTATAAAGTCAAATCTTGTGTGGTTCCTCCATGGTAACATAGCTGCCCGAGGTCACAAAGTTAGCAAGTACAATAAATTTGAAAATTGTATGAAATTTCACGGGAGTGCTTATGGTCGATCCCGTTTCTCGGCTTGAGAACTACTTTCTTGACTGTATTTTGAGTTAAGCAGTTGGCGCGACTTCAGTTCTAGCCTATAAAGTCAAATCTTGTGTGGTTCCTCCATGGTAACATAGCTGCCCGAGGTCGCAAAGTTAGCAAGTACAATAAATTTGAAAATTGTATGAAATTTCACGGTAGTGCTTATGGTCGATCCCGTTTCTCGGCTTGAGAACTACTTTCTTGACTGTATTTTGAGTTAAGCAGTTGGCGCGACTTCAGTTCTAGCCAATAAAGTCAAATCTTGTGTGGTTCCTCCATGGTAACATAGCTGCCCGAGGTCACAAAGTTAGCAAGTACAATAAATTTGAAAATTGTATGAAATTTCACGGTAGTGCTTATGGTCGATCCCGTTTCTCGGCTTGAGAACTACTTTCTTGACTGTATTTTGAGTTAAGCAGTTGGCGCGACTTCAGTTCTAGCCAATAAAGTCAAATCTTGTGTGGTTCCTCCATGGTAACATAGCTGCCCGAGGTCGCAAAGTTAGCAAGTACAAGAAATTTGAAAATTGTATGAAATTTCACGGTAGTGCTTATGGTCGATCCCGTTTCTCGGCTTGAGAACTACTTTCTTGACTGTATTTTGAGTTAAGCAGTTGGCGCGACTTCAGTTCTAGCCTATAAAGTCAAATCTTGTGTGGTTCCTCCATGGTAACATAGCTGCCCGAGGTCGCAAAGTTAGCAAGTACAAGAAATTTGAAAATTGTATGAAATTTCACGGTAGTGCTTATGGTCGATCCCGTTTCTCGGCTTGAGAACTACTTTCTTGACTGTATTTTGAGTTAAGCAGTTGGCGCGACTTCAGTTCTAGCCTATAAAATCAAATCTTGTGTGGTTCCTCCATGGTAACATAGCTGCCCGAGGTCGCAAAGTTAGCAAGTACAAGAAATTTGAAAATTGTATGAAATTTCACGGTAGTGCTTATGGTCGATCCCGTTTCTCGGCTTGAGAGCTACTTTCTTGACTGTATTTTGAGTTAAGCAGTTGGCGCGACTTCAGTTCTAGCCAATGAAGTCAAATCTTGTGTGGTTCCTCCATGGTAACATAGCTGCCCGAGGTCACAAAGTTAGCAAGTACAAGAAATTTGAAAATTGTATGAAATTTCACGGTAGTGCTTATGGTCGATCCCGTTTCTCGGCTTGAGAACTACTTTCTTGACTGTATTTTGAGTTAAGCAGTTGGCGCGACTTCAGTTCTAGCCAATAAAGTCAAATCTTGTGTGGTTCCTCCATGGTAACATAGCTGCCCGAGGTCGCAAAGTTAGGAAGTACAATAAATTTGAAAATTGTATGAAATTTCACGGTAGTGCTTATGGTCGATCCCGTTTCTCGGCTTGAGAACTACTTTCTTGACTGTATTTTGAGTTAAGCAGTTGGCGCGACTTCAGTTCTAGCCAATAAAGTCAAATCTTGTGTGGTTCCTCCATGGTAACATAGCTGCCCGAGGTCGCAAAGTTAGCAAGTACAATAAATTTGAAAATTGTATGAAATTTCACGGTAGTGCTTATGGTCGATCCCGTTTCTCGGCTTGAGAACTACTTTCTTGACTGTATTTTGAGTTAAGCAGTTGGTGCGACTTCAGTTCTAGCCTATAAAGTCAAATCTTGTGTGGTTCCTCCATGGTAACATAGCTGCCCGAGGTCGCAAAGTTAGCAAGTACAAGAAATTTGAAAATTGTATGAAATTTCACGGTAGTGCTTATGGTCGATCCCGTTTCTCGGCTTGAGAACTACTTTCTTGACTGTATTTTGAGTTAAGCAGTTGGCGCGACTTTAGTAGTTCTAGCCTATAAAATCAAATCTTGTGTGGTTCCTCCATGGTAACATAGCTGCCCGAGGTCGCAAAGTTAGCAAGTACAAGAAATTTGAAAATTGTATGAAATTTCACGGTAGTGCTTATGGTCGATCCCGTTTCTCGGCTTGAGAACTACTTTCTTGACTGTATTTTGAGTTAAGCAGTTGGCGCGACTTCAGTTCTAGCCAATAAAGTCAAATCTTGTGTGGTTCCTCCATGGTAACATAGCTGCCCGAGGTCGCAAAGTTAGCAAGTGCAAGAAATTTGAAAATTGTATGAAATGTCACGGTAGTGCTTATGGTCGATCCCGTTTCTCGGCTTGAGAACTACTTTCTTGACTGTATTTTGAGTTAAGCAGTTGGCGCGACTTCAGTTCTAGCCTATAAAGTCAAATCTTGTGTGGTTCCTCCATGGTAACATAGCTGCCCGAGGTCGCAAAGTTAGCAAGTACAAGAAATTTGAAAATTGTATGAAATTTCACGGTAGTGCTTATGGTCGATCCCGTTTCTCGGCTTGAGAACTACTTTCTTGACTGTATTTTGAGTTAGGCAGTTGGCGCGACTTCAGTTCTAGCCAATAAAGTCAAATCTTGTGTGGTTCCTCCATGGTAACATAGCTGCCCGAGGTCACAAAATTAGAAAGTACAATAAATTTGAAAATTGTATGAAATTTCACGGTAGTGCTTATGGTCGATCCCGTTTCTCGGCTTGAGAGCTACTTTCTTGACTGTATTTTGAGTTAAGCAGTTGGCGCGACTTCAGTTCTAGCCTATAAAGTCAAATCTTGTGTGGTTCCTCCATGGTAACATAGCTGCCCGAGGTCACAAAGTTAGCAAGTACAATAAATTTGAAAATTGTATGAAATTTCACGGTAGTGCTTATGGTCGATCCCGTTTCTCGGCTTGAGAACTACTTTCTTGACTGTATTTTGAGTTACGCAGTTGGCGCGACTTCAGTTCTAGCCAATAAAGTCAAATCTTGTGTGGTTCCTCCATGGTAACATAGCTGCCCGAGGTCGCAAAGTTAGCAAGTACAAGAAATTTGAAAATTGTATGAAATTTCACGGTAGTGCTTATGGTCGATCCCGTTTCTCGGCTTGAGAGCTACTTTCTTGACTCTATTTTGAGTTAAGCAGTTGGCGCGGCTTCAATTCTAGCCTATAAAGTCAAATCTTGTGTGGTTCCTCCATGGTAACATAGCTGCCCGAGGTCACAAAGTTAGCAAGTACAATAAATTTGAAAATTGTATGAAATTTCACGGTAGTGCTTATGGTCGATCCCGTTTCTCGGCTTGAGAACTACTTTCTTGACTGTATTTTGAGTTAAGCAGTTGGCGCGACTTCAGTTCTAGCCTATAAAGTCAAATCTTGTGTGGTTCCTCCATGGTAACATAGCTGCCCGAGGTCGCAAAGTTAGCAAGTACAATAAATTTGAAAATTGTATGAAATTTCACGGTAGTGCTTATGGTCGATCCCGTTTCTCGGCTTGAGAGCTACTTTCTTGACTGTATTTTGAGTTAAGCAGTTGGCGCGACTTCAGTTCTAGCCTATAAAGTCAAATCTTGTGTGGTTCCTCCATGGTAACATAGCTGCCCGAGGTCACAAAGTTAGCAAGTACAATAAATTTGAAAATTGTATGAAATTTCACGGTAGTGCTTATGGTCGATCCCGTTTCTCGGCTTGAGAAGTACTTTCTTGACTGTATTTTGAGTTAAGCAGTTGGCGCGACTTCAGTTCTAGCCTATAAAGTCAAATCTTGTGTGGTTCCTCCATGGTAACATAGCTGCCCGAGGTCGCAAAGTTAGCAAGTACAAGAAATTTGAAAATTGTATGAAATTTCACGGTAGTGCTTATGGTCGATCCCGTTTCTCGGCTTGAGAACTACTTTCTTGACTGTATTTTGAGTTAAGCAGTTGGCGCGACTTCAGTTCTAGCCAATAAAGTCAAATCTTGTGTGGTTCCTCCATGGTAACATAGCTGCCCGAGGTCACAAAGTTAGCAAGTACAATAAATTTGAAAATTGTATGAAATTGCACGGTAGTGCTTATGGTCGATCCCGTTTCTCGGCTTGAGAGCTACTTTCTTGACTGTATTTTGAGTTAGGCAGTTGGCGCGACTTCAGTTCTAGCCTATAAAGTCAAATCTTGTGTGGTTCCTCCATGGTAACATAGCTGCCCGAGGTCACAAAGTTAGCAAGTACAATAAATTTGAAAATTGTATGAAATTTCACGGTAGTGCTTATGGTCGATCCCGTTTCTCGGCTTGAGAACTACTTTCTTGACTGTATTTTGAGTTAAGCAGTTGGCGCGACTTCAGTTCTAGCCAATAAAGTCAAATCTTGTGTGGTTCCTCCATGGTAACATAGCTGCCCGAGGTCGCAAAGTTAGCAAGTACAAGAAATTTGAAAATTGTATGAAATTTCACGGTAGTGCTTATGGTCGATCCCGTTTCTCGGCTTGAGAACTACTTTCTTGACTGTATTTTGAGTTAGGCAGTTGGCGCGACTTCAGTTCTAGCCAATAAAGTCAAATCTTGTGTGGTTCCTCCATGGTAACATAGCTGCCCGAGGTCACAAAGTTAGCAAGTACAATAAATTTGAAAATTGTATGAAATTTCACGGTAGTGCTTATGGTCGATCCCGTTTCTCGGCTTGATAGCTACTTTCTTGACTGTATTTTGAGTTAAGCAGTTGGCGCGACTTCAGTTCTAGCCTATAAAGTCAAATCTTGTGTGGTTCCTCCATGGTAACATAGCTGCCCGAGGTCACAAAGTTAGCAAGTACAATAAATTTGAAAATTGTATGAAATTTCACGGTAGTGCTTATGGTCGATCCCGTTTCTCGGCTTGAGAACTACTTTCTTGACTGTATTTTGAGTTAAGCAGTTGGCGCGACTTCAGTTCTAGCCAATAAAGTCAAATCTTGTGTGGTTCCTCCATGGTAACATAGCTGCCCGAGGTCGCAAAGTTAGCAAGTACAAGAAATTTGAAAATTGTATGAAATTTCACGGTAGTGCTTATGGTCGATCCCGTTTCTCGGCTTGAGAGCTACTTTCTTGACTCTATTTTGAGTTAAGCAGTTGGCGCGACTTCAATTCTAGCCTATAAAGTCAAATCTTGTGTGGTTCCTCCATGGTAACATAGCTGCCCGAGGTCACAAAGTTAGCAAGTACAATAAATTTGAAAATTGTATGAAATTTCACGGTAGTGCTTATGGTCGATCCCGTTTCTCGACTTGAGAGCTACTTTCTTGACTGTATTTTGAGTTAAGCAGTTGGCGCGACTTCAGTTCTAGCCTATAAAGTCAAATCTTGTGTGGTTCCTCCATGGTAACATAGCTGCCCGAGGTCACAAAGTTAGCAAGTACAATAAATTTGAAAATTGTATGAAATTTCACGGTAGTGCTTATGGTCGATCCCGTTTCTCGGCTTGAGAACTACTTTCTTGACTGTATTTTGAGTTAAGCAGTTGGCGCGACTTCAGTTCTAGCCTATAAAGTCAAATCTTGTGTGGTTCCTCCATGGTAACATAGCTGCCCGAGGTCGCAAAGTTAGCAAGTACAAGAAATTTGAAAATTGTATGAAATTTCACGGTAGTGCTTATGGTCGATCCCGTTTCTCGGCTTGAGAACTACTTTCTTGACTGTATTTTGAGTTAAGCAGTTGGCGCGACTTCAGTTCTAGCCAATAAAGTCAAATCTTGTGTGGTTCCTCCATGGTAACATAGCTGCCCGAGGTCACAAAGTTAGCAAGTACAATAAATTTGAAAATTGTATGAAATTGCACGGTAGTGCTTATGGTCGATCCCGTTTCTCGGCTTGAGAGCTACTTTCTTGACTGTATTTTGAGTTAGGCAGTTGGCGCGACTTCAGTTCTAGCCTATAAAGTCAAATCTTGTGTGGTTCCTCCATGGTAACATAGCTGCCCGAGGTCACAAAGTTAGCAAGTACAATAAATTTGAAAATTGTATGAAATTTCACGGTAGTGCTTATGGTCGATCCCGTTTCTCGGCTTGAGAACTACTTTCTTGACTGTATTTTGAGTTAAGCAGTTGGCGCGACTTCAGTTCTAGCCAATAAAGTCAAATCTTGTGTGGTTCCTCCATGGTAACATAGCTGCCCGAGGTCGCAAAGTTAGCAAGTACAAGAAATTTGAAAATTGTATGAAATTTCACGGTAGTGCTTATGGTCGATCCCGTTTCTCGGCTTGAGAGCTACTTTCTTGACTCTATTTTGAGTTAAGCAGTTGGCGCGACTTCAGTTCTAGCCTATAAAGTCAAATCTTGTGTGGTTCCTCCATGGTAACATAGCTGCCCGAGGTCACAAAGTTAGCAAGTACAATAAATTTGAAAATTGTATGAAATTTCACGGTAGTGCTTATGGTCGATCCCGTTTCTCGGCTTGAGAACTACTTTCTTGACTGTATTTTGAGTTAAGCAGTTGGCGCGACTTCAGTTCTAGCCTATAAAGTCAAATCTTGTGTGGTTCCTCCATGGTAACATAGCTGCCCGAGGTCGCAAAGTTAGCAAGTACAAGAAATTTGAAAATTGTATGAAATTTCACGGTAGTGCTTATGGTCGATCCCGTTTCTCGGCTTGAGAGCTACTTTCTTGACTGTATTTTGAGTTAAGCAGTTGGCGCGACTTCAGTTCTAGCCAATAAAGTCAAATCTTGTGTGGTTCCTCCATGGTAACATAGCTGCCCGAGGTCACAAAGTTAGCAAGTACAATAAATTTGAAAATTGTATGAAATTTCACGGTAGTGCTTATGGTCGATCCCGTTTCTCGGCTTGAGAACTACTTTCTTGACTGTATTTTGAGTTAAGCAGTTGGCGCGACTTCAGTTCTAGCCTATAAAGTCAAATCTTGTGTGATTCCTCCATGGTAACATAGCTGCCCGAGGTCGCAAAGTTAGCAAGTACAAGAAATTTGAAAATTGTATGAAATTTCACGGTAGTGCTTATGGTCGATCCCGTTTCTCGGCTTGAGAACTACTTTCTTGACTGTATTTTGAGTTAAGCAGTTGGCGCGACTTCAGTTCTAGCCAATAAAGTCAAATCTTGTGTGGTTCCTCCATGGTAACATAGCTGCCCGAGGTCACAAAGTTAGCAAGTACAATAAATTTGAAAATTGTATGAAATTTCACGGTAGTGCTTATGGTCGATCCCGTTTCTCGGCTTGAGAGCTACTTTCTTGACTGTATTTTGAGTTAAGCAGTTGGCGCGACTTCAGTTCTAGCCAATAAAGTCAAATCTTGTGTGGTTCCTCCATGGTAACATAGCTGCCCGAGGTCGCAAAGTTAGCAAGTACAAGAAATTTGAAAATTGTATGTAATTTCACATTAGTGCTAATGGTCGATCCCGTTTCTCGGCTTCAGAGCTACTTTCTTGACTGTATTTTGAGTTAAGCAATTGGCGCGTCTTCAGTTCTAGCCAATAAAGTCAAATCTTGTGTGGTTCCTCCATGGTAACATAGCTGCCCGAGGTCGCAAAGTTAGCAAGTACAAGAAATTTGAAAATTGTATGAAATTTCACGGTAGTGCTTATGGTCGATCCCGTTTCTCGGCTTGAGAACTACTTTCTTGACTGTATTTTGAGTTAAGCAGATGGAGCGACTTCAGTTCTAGCCAATAAAGTCAAATCTTGTGTGGTTCCTCCATGGTAACATAGCTGCCCGAGGTCGCAAAGTTAGCAAGTACAAGAAATTTGAAAATTGTATGAAATTTCACGGTAGTGCTTATCGTCGATCCCGTTTCTCGGCTTGAGAACTACTTTCTTGACTGTATTTTGAGTTAAGCAGTTGGCGCGACTTCAGTTCTAGCCAATAAAGTCAAATCTTGTGTGGTTCCTCCATGGTAACATAGCTGCCCGAGGTCACAAAGTTAGCAAGTACAATACATTTGAAAATTGTATGAAATTTCACGGTAGTGCTTATGGTCGATCCCGTTTCTCGGCTTGAGAGCTACTTTCTTGACTCTATTTTGAGTTAAGCAGTTGGCGCGACTTCAGTTCTAGCCAATAAAGTCAAATCTTGTGTGGTTCCTCCATGGTAACATAGCTGCTCGAGGTCGCAAAGTTAGCAAGTACAAGAAATTTGAAAATTGTATGTAATTTCACATTAGTGCTTATGGTCGATCCCGTTTCTCGGCTTGAGAACTACTTTCTTGACTGTATTTTGAGTTAAGCAGATGGAGCGACTTCAGTTCTAGCCTATAAAGTCAAATCTTGTGTGGTTCCTCCATGGTAACATAGCTGCCCGAGGTCGCAAAGTTAGCAAGTACAAGAAATTTGAAAATTGTATGAAATTTCAGGGTAGTGCTTATGGTCGATCCCGTTTCTCGGCTTGAGAACTACTTTCTTGACTGTATTTTGAGTTAAGCAGTTGGCGCGACTTCAGTTCTAGCCAATAAAGTCAAATCTTGTGTGGTTCCTCCATGGTAACATAGCTGCCCGAGGTCACAAAGTTAGCAAGTACAAGAAATTTGAAAATTGTATGAAATTTCACGGTAGTGCTTATGGTCGATCCCGTTTCTCGGCTTGAGAGCTACTTTCTTGACTGTATTTTGAGTTAAGCAGTTGGCGCGACTTCAGTTCTAGCCTATAAAGTCAAATCTTGTGTGGTTCCTCCATGGTAACATAGCTGCCCGAGGTCGCAAAGTTAGCAAGTACAAGAAATTTGAAAATTGTATGAAATTTCACGGTAGTGCTTATGGTCGATCCCGTTTCTCGGCTTGAGAACTACTTTCTTGACTGTATTTTGAGTTAAGCAGTTGGCGCGACTTCAGTTCTAGCCAATAAAGTCAAATCTTGTGTGGTTCCTCCATGGTAACATAGCTGCCCGAGGTCACAAAGTTAGCAAGTACAATAAATTTGAAAATTGTATGAAATTTCACGGTAGTGCTTATGGTCGATCCCGTTTCTCGGCTTGAGAACTACTTTCTTGACTCTATTTTGAGTTAAGCAGTTGGCGCGACTTCAGTTCTAGCCTATAAAGTCAAATCTTGTGTGGTTCCTCCATGGTAACATAGCTGCCCGAGGTCGCAAAGTTAGCAAGTACAAGAAATTTGAAAATTGTATGAAATTTCACGGTTGTGCTTATGGTCGATCCCGTTTCTCTTCTTGAGAACCACTTTCTTGACTGTATTTTGAGTTAAGCAGTTGGCGCGACTTCAGTTCTAGCCAATAAAGTCAAATCTTGTGTGGTTCCTCCATGGTAACATAGCTGCCCGAGGTCGCAAAATTAGCAAGTACAAGAAATTTGAAAATTGTATGAAATTTCACGGTAGTGCTTATGGTCGATGCCGTTTCTCGGCTTGAGAACTACTTTCTTGACTGTATTTTGAGTTAAGCAGTTGGCTCGACTTCAGTTCTAGCCTATAAAGTCAAATCTTGTGTGGTTCCTCCATGGTAACATAGCTGCCCGAGGTCGCAAAGTTAGCAAGTACAAGAAATTTGAAAATTGTATGAAATTTCACGGTAGTGCTTATGGTCGATCCCGTTTCTCGGCTTGAGAACTACTTTCTTGACTATATTTTGAGTTAAGCAGTTGGCGCGACTTCAGTTCTAGCCAATAAAGTCAAATCTTGTGTGGTTCCTCCATGGTAACATAGCTGCCCGAGGTCACAAAGTTAGCAAGTACAATAAATTTGAAAATTGTATGAAATTTCACGGTAGTGCTTATGGTCGATCCCGTTTCTCGGCTTGAGAGCTACTTTCTTGACTCTATTTTGAGTTAAGCAGTTGGCGCGACTTCAGTTCTAGCCTATAAAGTCAAATCTTGTGTGGTTCCTCCATGGTAACATAGCTGCCCGGGGTCACAAAGTTAGCAAGTACAATAAATTTGAAAATTGTATGAAATTTCACGGTAGTGCTTATGGTCGATCCCGTTTCTCGGCTTGAGAACTACTTTCTTGACTGTATTTTGAGTTAAGCAGTTGGCGCGACTTCAGTTCTAGCCAATAAAGTCAAATCTTGTGTGGTTCCTCCATGGTAACATAGCTGCCCGAGGTCGCAAAGTTAGCAAGTACAAGAAATTTGAAAATTGTATGTAATTTCACATTAGTGCTAATGGTCGATCCCGTTTCTCGGCTTCAGAGCTACTTTCTTGACTGTATTTTGAGTTAAGCAATTGGCGCGTCTTCACTTCTAGCCAATAAAGTCAAATCTTGTGTGGTTCCTCCATGGTAACATAGCTGCCCGAGGTCGCAAAGTTAGCAAGTACAAGAAATTTGAAAATTGTATGAAATTTCACGGTAGTGCTTATGGTCGATCCCGTTTCTCGGCTTGAGAGCTACTTTCTTGACTCTATTTTGAGTTAAGCAGTTGGCGCGACTTCAGTTCTAGCCAATAAAGTCAAATCTTGTGTGGTTCCTCCATGGTAACATAGCTGCCCGAGGTCGCAAAGTTAGCAAGTACAAGAAATTTGAAAATTGTATGAAATTTCACGGTAGTGCTTATGGTCGATCCCGTTTCTCGGCTTGAGAGCTACTTTCTTGGCTCTGTTTTGAGTTAAGCAGTTGGCGCGACTTCAGTTCTAGCCAATAAAGTCAAATCTTGTGTGGTTCCTCCATGGTAACATAGCTGCCCGAGGTCACAAAGTTAGCAAGTACAATAAATTTGAAAATTGTATGAAATTTCACGGTAGTGCTTATGGTCGATCCCGTTTCTCGGCTTGAGAACTACTTTCTTGACTCTATTTTGAGTTAAGCAGTTGGCGCGACTTCAGTTCTAGCCAATAAAGTCAAATCTTGTGTGGTTCCTCCATGGTAACATAGCTGCCCGAGGTCGCAAAGTTAGCAAGTACAAGAAATTTGAAAATTGTATGAAATTTCACGGTAGTGCTTATGGTCGATCCCGTTTCTCGGCTTGAGAACTACTATCTTGACTGTATTTTGAGTTAAGCAGTTGGCGCGACTTCAGTTCTAGCCTATAAAGTCAAATCTTGTGTGGTTCCTCCATGGTAACATAGCTGCCCGAGGTCGCAAAGTTAGCAAGTACAAGAAACTTGAAAATTGTATGAAATTTCACGGTAGTGCTTATGGTCGATCCCGTTTCTCGGCTTGAGAACTACTTTCTTGACTGTATTTTGAGTTAAGCAGTTGGCGCGACTTCAGTTCTAGCCAATAAAGTCAAATCTTGTGTGGTTCCTCCATGGTAACATAGCTGCCCGAGGTCACAAAGTTAGCAAGTACAATAAATTTGAAAATTGTATGAAATTGCACGGTAATGCTTATGGTCGATCCCGTTTCTCGGCTTGAGAGCTACTTTCTTGACTGTATTTTGAGTTAGGCAGTTGGCGCGACTTCAGTTCTAGCCTATAAAGTCAAATCTTGTGTGGTTCCTCCATGGTAACATAGCTGCCCGAGGTCACAAAGTTAGCAAGTACAATAAATTTGAAAATTTTATGAAATTTCACGGTAGTGCTTATGGTCGATCCCGTTTCTCGGCTTGAGAACTACTTTCTTGACTGTATTTTGAGTTAAGCAGTTGGCGCGACTTCAGTTCTAGCCAATAAAGTCAAATCTTGTGTGGTTCCTCCATGGTAACATAGCTGCCCGAGGTCGCAAAGTTAGCAAGTACAAGAAATTTGAAAATTGTATGAAATTTCACGGTAGTGCTTATGGTCGATCCCGTTTCTCGGCTTGAGAACTACTTTCTTGACTGTATTTTGAGTTAGGCAGTTGGCGCGACTTCAGTTCTAGCCAATAAAGTCAAATCTTGTGTGGTTCCTCCATGGTAACATAGCTGCCCGAGGTCACAAAGTTAGCAAGTACAATAAATTTGAAAATTGTATGAAATTTCACGGTAGTGCTTATGGTCGATCCCGTTTCTCGGCTTGATAGCTACTTTCTTGACTGTATTTTGAGTTAAGCAGTTGGCGCGACTTCAGTTCTAGCCTATAAAGTCAAATCTTGTGTGGTTCCTCCATGGTAACATAGCTGCCCGAGGTCACAAAGTTAGCAAGTACAATAAATTTGAAAATTGTATGAAATTTCACGGTAGTGCTTATGGTCGATCCCGTTTCTCGGCTTGAGAACTACTTTCTTGACTGTATTTTGAGTTAAGCAGTTGGCGCGACTTCAGTTCTAGCCAATAAAGTCAAATCTTGTGTGGTTCCTCCATGGTAACATAGCTGCCCGAGGTCGCAAAGTTAGCAAGTACAAGAAATTTGAAAATTGTATGAAATTTCACGGTAGTGCTTATGGTCGATCCCGTTTCTCGGCTTGAGAGCTACTTTCTTGACTCTATTTTGAGTTAAGCAGTTGGCGCGACTTCAATTCTAGCCTATAAAGTCAAATCTTGTGTGGTTCCTCCATGGTAACATAGCTGCCCGAGGTCACAAAGTTAGCAAGTACAATAAATTTGAAAATTGTATGAAATTTCACGGTAGTGCTTATGGTCGATCCCGTTTCTCGGCTTGAGAGCTACTTTCTTGACTGTATTTTGAGTTAAGCAGTTGGCGCGACTTCAGTTCTAGCCTATAAAGTCAAATCTTGTGTGGTTCCTCCATGGTAACATAGCTGCCCGAGGTCACAAAGTTAGCAAGTACAATAAATTTGAAAATTGTATGAAATTTCACGGTAGTGCTTATGGTCGATCCCGTTTCTCGGCTTGAGAACTACTTTCTTGACTGTATTTTGAGTTAAGCAGTTGGCGCGACTTCAGTTCTAGCCTATAAAGTCAAATCTTGTGTGGTTCCTCCATGGTAACATAGCTGCCCGAGGTCGCAAAGTTAGCAAGTACAAGAAATTTGAAAATTGTATGAAATTTCACGGTAGTGCTTATGGTCGATCCCGTTTCTCGGCTTGAGAACTACTTTCTTGACTGTATTTTGAGTTAAGCAGTTGGCGCGACTTCAGTTCTAGCCAATAAAGTCAAATCTTGTGTGGTTCCTCCATGGTAACATAGCTGCCCGAGGTCACAAAGTTAGCAAGTACAATAAATTTGAAAATTGTATGAAATTGCACGGTAGTGCTTATGGTCGATCCCGTTTCTCGGCTTGAGAGCTACTTTCTTGACTGTATTTTGAGTTAGGCAGTTGGCGCGACTTCAGTTCTAGCCTATAAAGTCAAATCTTGTGTGGTTCCTCCATGGTAACATAGCTGCCCGAGGTCACAAAGTTAGCAAGTACAATAAATTTGAAAATTGTATGAAATTTCACGGTAGTGCTTATGGTCGATCCCGTTTCTCGGCTTGAGAACTACTTTCTTGACTGTATTTTGAGTTAAGCAGTTGGCGCGACTTCAGTTCTAGCCAATAAAGTCAAATCTTGTGTGGTTCCTCCATGGTAACATAGCTGCCCGAGGTCGCAAAGTTAGCAAGTACAAGAAATTTGAAAATTGTATGAAATTTCACGGTAGTGCTTATGGTCGATCCCGTTTCTCGGCTTGAGAGCTACTTTCTTGACTCTATTTTGAGTTAAGCAGTTGGCGCGACTTCAGTTCTAGCCTATAAAGTCAAATCTTGTGTGGTTCCTCCATGGTAACATAGCTGCCCGAGGTCACAAAGTTAGCAAGTACAATAAATTTGAAAATTGTATGAAATTTCACGGTAGTGCTTATGGTCGATCCCGTTTCTCGGCTTGAGAACTACTTTCTTGACTGTATTTTGAGTTAAGCAGTTGGCGCGACTTCAGTTCTAGCCTATAAAGTCAAATCTTGTGTGGTTCCTCCATGGTAACATAGCTGCCCGAGGTCGCAAAGTTAGCAAGTACAAGAAATTTGAAAATTGTATGAAATTTCACGGTAGTGCTTATGGTCGATCCCGTTTCTCGGCTTGAGAGCTACTTTCTTGACTGTATTTTGAGTTAAGCAGTTGGCGCGACTTCAGTTCTAGCCAATAAAGTCAAATCTTGTGTGGTTCCTCCATGGTAACATAGCTGCCCGAGGTCACAAAGTTAGCAAGTACAATAAATTTGAAAATTGTATGAAATTTCACGGTAGTGCTTATGGTCGATCCCGTTTCTCGGCTTGAGAACTACTTTCTTGACTGTATTTTGAGTTAAGCAGTTGGCGCGACTTCAGTTCTATCCTATAAAGTCAAATCTTGTGTGGTTCCTCCATGGTAACATAGCTGCCCGAGGTCACAAAGTTGGCAAGTACAATAAATTTGAAAATTGTATGAAATTTCACGGTAGTGCTTATGGTCGATCCCGTTTCTCGGCTTGAGAGCTACTTTCTTGACTGTATTTTGAGTTAAGCAGTTGGCGCGACTTCAGTTCTAGCCTATAAAGTCAAATCTTGTGTGGTTCCTCCATGGTAACATAGCTGCCCGAGGTCGCAAATTTAGCAAGTACAAGAAATTTGAAAATTGTATTAAATTTCACGGTAGTGCTTATGGTCGATCCCGTTTCTCGGCTTGAGAACTACTTACTTGACTGTATTTTGAGTTAAGCCGTTGGCGCGACTTCAGTTCTAGCCAATAAAGTCAAATCTTGTGTGGTTCCTCCATGGTAACATAGCTGCCCGAGGTCACAAAGTTAGCAAGTACAATAAATTTGAAAATTGTATGAAATTGCACGGTAGTGCTTATGGTCGATCCCGTTTCTCGGCTTGAGAGCTACTTTCTTGACTGTATTTTGAGTTAGGCAGTTGGCGCGACTTCAGTTCTAGCCTATAAAGTCAAATCTTGTGTGGTTCCTCCATGGTAACATAGCTGCCCGAGGTCACAAAGTTAGCAAGTACAATAAATTTGAAAATTGTATGAAATTTCACGGTAGTGCTTATGGTCGATCCCGTTTCTCGGCTTGAGAACTACTTTCTTGACTGTATTTTGAGTTAAGCAGTTGGCGCGACTTCAGTTCTAGCCAATAAAGTCAAATCTTGTGTGGTTCCTCCATGGTAACATAGCTGCCCGAGGTCGCAAAGTTAGCAAGTACAAGAAATTTGAAAATTGTATGAAATTTCACGGTAGTGCTTATGGTCGATCCCGTTTCTCGGCTTGAGAGCTACTTTCTTGACTCTATTTTGAGTTAAGCAGTTGGCGCGACTTCAGTTCTAGCCTATAAAGTCAAATCTTGTGTGGTTCCTCCATGGTAACATAGCTGCCCGAGGTCACAAAGTTAGCAAGTACAATAAATTTGAAAATTGTATGAAATTTCACGGTAGTGCTTATGGTCGATCCCGTTTCTCGGCTTGAGAACTACTTTCTTGACTGTATTTTGAGTTAAGCAGTTGGCGCGACTTCAGTTCTAGCCTATAAAGTCAAATCTTGTGTGGTTCCTCCATGGTAACATAGCTGCCCGAGGTCGCAAAGTTAGCAAGTACAAGAAATTTGAAAATTGTATGAAATTTCACGGTAGTGCTTATGGTCGATCCCGTTTCTCGGCTTGAGAGCTACTTTCTTGACTGTATTTTGAGTTAAGCAGTTGGCGCGACTTCAGTTCTAGCCAATAAAGTCAAATCTTGTGTGGTTCCTCCATGGTAACATAGCTGCCCGAGGTCACAAAGTTAGCAAGTACAATAAATTTGAAAATTGTATGAAATTTCACGGTAGTGCTTATGGTCGATCCCGTTTCTCGGCTTGAGAACTACTTTCTTGACTGTATTTTGAGTTAAGCAGTTGGCGCGACTTCAGTTCTAGCCTATAAAGTCAAATCTTGTGTGATTCCTCCATGGTAACATAGCTGCCCGAGGTCGCAAAGTTAGCAAGTACAAGAAATTTGAAAATTGTATGAAATTTCACGGTAGTGCTTATGGTCGATCCCGTTTCTCGGCTTGAGAACTACTTTCTTGACTGTATTTTGAGTTAAGCAGTTGGCGCGACTTCAGTTCTAGCCAATAAAGTCAAATCTTGTGTGGTTCCTCCATGGTAACATAGCTGCCCGAGGTCACAAAGTTAGCAAGTACAATAAATTTGAAAATTGTATGAAATTTCACGGTAGTGCTTATGGTCGATCCCGTTTCTCGGCTTGAGAGCTACTTTCTTGACTGTATTTTGAGTTAAGCAGTTGGCGCGACTTCAGTTCTAGCCTATAAAGTCAAATCTTGTGTGGTTCCTCCATGGTAACATAGCTGCCCGAGGTCACAAAGTTAGCAAGTACAATAAATTTGAAAATTGTATGAAATTTCACGGTAGTGCTTATGGTCGATCCCGTTTCTCGGCTTGAGAACTACTTTCTTGACTGTATTTTGAGTTAAGCAGTTGGCGCGACTTCAGTTCTAGCCAATAAAGTCAAATCTTGTGTGGTTCCTCCATGGTAACATAGCTGCCCGAGGTCGCAAAGTTAGCAAGTACAAGAAATTTGAAAATTGTATGTAATTTCACATTAGTGCTAATGGTCGATCCCGTTTCTCGGCTTCAGAGCTACTTTCTTGACTGTATTTTGAGTTAAGCAATTGGCGCGTCTTCAGTTCTAGCCAATAAAGTCAAATCTTGTGTGGTTCCTCCATGGTAACATAGCTGCCCGAGGTCGCAAAGTTAGCAAGTACAAGAAATTTGAAAATTGTATGAAATTTCAGGGTAGTGCTTATGGTCGATCCCGTTTCTCGGCTTGAGAGCTACTTTCTTGACTCTATTTTGAGTTAAGCAGTTGGCGCGACTTCAGTTCTAGCCAATAAAGTCAAATCTTGTGTGGTTCCTCCATGGTAACATAGCTGCCCGAGGTCGCAAAGTTAGCAAGTACAAGAAATTTGAAAATTGTATGAAATTTCACGGTAGTGCTTATGGTCGATCCCGTTTCTCGGCTTGAGAGCTACTTTCTTGGCTCTGTTTTGAGTTAAGCAGTTGGCGCGACTTCAGTTCTAGCCAATAAAGTCAAATCTTGTGTGGTTCCTCCATGGTAACATAGCTGCCCGAGGTCACAAAGTTAGCAAGTACAATAAATTTGAAAATTGTATGAAATTTCACGGTAGTGCTTATGGTCGATCCCGTTTCTTGGCTTGAGAGCTACTTTCTTGACTCTATTTTGAGTTAAGCAGTTGGCGCGACTTCAGTTCTAGCCAATAAAGTCAAATCTTGTGTGGTTCCTCCATGGTAACATAGCTGCCCGAGGTCGCAAAGTTAGCAAGTACAAGAAATTTGAAAATTGTATGAAATTTCACGGTAGTGCTTATGGTCGATCCCGTTTCTCGGCTTGAGAACTACTTTCTTGACTGTATTTGGAGTTAAGCAGTTGGCGCGACTTCAGTTCTAGCCAATAAAGTCAAATCTTGTGTGGTTCCTCCATGGT
The DNA here is from genome assembly GCA_958301585.1 of Merodon equestris. Classification (NCBI taxonomy): domain Eukaryota; kingdom Metazoa; phylum Arthropoda; class Insecta; order Diptera; family Syrphidae; genus Merodon; species Merodon equestris. Next base: position 102,529 of record CATQJT010000244.1, read on the forward strand.
AACATAGCTGCCCGAGGTCACAAAGTTAGCAAATACAATAAATTTGAAAATCGTATGAAATTTCACGGTAGTGCTTATGGTCGATCCCGTTTCTCGGCTTGAGAACTACTTTCTTGACTGTATTTTGAGTTAAGCAGTTGGCGCGACTTCAGTTCTAGCCTATAAAGTCTAATCTCGTGTGGTTCCTCCATGGTAACATAGCTGCCCGAGGTCGCAAAGTTAGCAAGTACAAGAAATTTGAAAATTGTATGAAATTTCACGGTAGTGCTTATCGTCGATCCCGTTTCTCGGCTTGAGAACTACTTTCTTGACTGTATTTTGAGTTAAGCAGTTGGCGCGACTTCAGTTCTAGCCAATAAAGTCAAATCTTGTGTGGTTCCTCCATGGTAACATAGCTGCCCGAGGTCACAAAGTTAGCAAGTACAATAAATTTGAAAATTGTATGAAATTTCACGGTAGTGCTTATGGTCGATCCCGTTTCTCGGCTTGAGAACTACTTTCTTGACTGTATTTTGAGTTAAGCAGTTGGCGCGACTTCAGTTCTAGCCTATAAAGTCAAATCTTGTGTGGTTCCTCCATGGTAACATAGCTGCCCGAGGTCGCAAAGTTAGCAAGTACAATAAATTTGAAAATTATATGAAATTTCACGGTAGTGCTTATGGTCGATCCCGTTTCTCGGCTTGAGAACTACTTTCTGGACTGTTATAAATATAACAATAGTCAAATCTTGTGCGGTTCCTCCATGGTAACATAGCTGCCCGAGGTCACAAAGTTAGCAAGTACAATAAATTTGAAAATTGTATGAAATTTCACGGTAGTGCTTATGGTCGATCCCGTTTCTCGGCTTGAGAACTACTTTCTTGACTCTATTTTGAGTTAAGCAGTTGGCGCGACTTCAGTTCTAGCCTATAAAGTCAAATCTTGTGTGGTTCCTCCATGGTAACATAGCTGCCCGAGGTCGCAAAGTTAGCAAGTACAAGAAATTTGAAAATTGTATGAAATTTCACGGTTGTGCTTATGGTCGATCCCGTTTCTCTTCTTGAGAACCACTTTCTTAACTGTATTTTGAGTTAAGCAGTTGGCGCGACTTCAGTTCTAGCCAATAAAGTCAAATCTTGTGTGGTTCCTCCATGGTAACATAGCTGCCCGAGGTTGCAAAATTAGCAAGTACAAGAAATTTGAAAATTGTATGAAATTTCACGGTAGTGCTTATGGTCGATGCCGTTTCTCGGCTTGAGAACTACTTTCTTGACTGTATTTTGAGTTAAGCAGTTGGCTCGACTTCAGTTCTAGCCTATAAAGTCAAATCTTGTGTGGTTCCTCCATGGTAACATAGCTGCCCGAGGTCGCAAAGTTAGCAAGTACAAGAAATTTGAAAATTGTATGAAAATTCACGGTAGTGCTTATGGTCGATCCCGTTTCTCGGCTTGAGAACTACTTTCTTGACTGTATTTTGAGTTAAGCAGTTGGCGCGACTTCATAGCTGCCCGAGGTCGCAAAGTTAGCAAGTACAAGAAATTTGAAAATTGTATGAAATTTCACGGTAGTGCTTATGGTCGATCCCGTTTCTCGGCTTGAGAACTACTTTCTTGACTATATTTTGAGTTAAGCAGTTGGCGCGACTTCAGTTCTAGCCAATAACGTCAAATCTTGTGTGGTTCCTCCATGGTAACATAGCTGCCCGAGGTCACAAAGTTAGCAAGTACAATAAATTTGAAAATTGTATGAAATTTCACGGTAGTGCTTATGGTCGATCCCGTTTCTCGGCTTGAGAGCTACTTTCTTGACTCTATTTTGAGTTAAGCAGTTGGCGCGACTTCAGTTCTAGCCTATAAAGTCAAATCTTGTGTGGTTCCTCCATGGTAACATAGCTGCCCGGGGTCACAAAGTTAGCAAGTACAATAAATTTGAAAATTGTATGAAATTTCACGGTAGTGCTTATGGTCGATCCCGTTTCTCGGCTTGAGAACTACTTTCTTGACTGTATTTTGAGTTAAGCAGTTGGCGCGACTTCAGTTCTAGCCAATAAAGTCAAATCTTGTGTGGTTCCTCCATGGTAACATAGCTGCCCGAGGTCGCAAAGTTAGCAAGTACAAGAAATTTGAAAATTGTATGTAATTTCACATTAGTGCTAATGGTCGATCCCGTTTCTCGGCTTCAGAGCTACTTTCTTGACTGTATTTTGAGTTAAGCAATTGGCGCGTCTTCAGTTCTAGCCAATAAAGTCAAATCTTGTGTGGTTCCTCCATGGTAACATAGCTGCCCGAGGTCGCAAAGTTAGCAAGTACAAGAAATTTGAAAATTGTATGAAATTTCACGGTAGTGCTTATGGTCGATCCCGTTTCTCGGCTTGAGAGCTACTTTCTTGACTCTATTTTGAGTTAAGCAGTTGGCGCGACTTCAGTTCTAGCCAATAAAGTCAAATCTTGTGTGGTTCCTCCATGGTAACATAGCTGCCCGAGGTCGCAAAGTTAGCAAGTACAAGAAATTTGAAAATTGTATGAAATTTCACGGTAGTGCTTATGGTCGATCCCGTTTCTCGGCTTGAGAGCTACTTTCTTGGCTCTGTTTTGAGTTAAGCAGTTGGCGCGACTTCAGTTCTAGCCAATAAAGTCAAATCTTGTGTGGTTCCTCCATGGTAACATAGCTGCCCGAGGTCACAAAGTTAGCAAGTACAATAAATTTGAAAATTGTATGAAATTTCACGGTAGTGCTTATGGTCGATCCCGTTTCTCGGCTTGAGAACTACTTTCTTGACTCTATTTTGAGTTAAGCAGTTGGCGCGACTTCAGTTCTAGCCATTAAAGTCAAATCTTGTGTGGTTCCTCCATGGTAACATAGCTGCCCGAGGTCGCAAAGTTAGCAAGTACAAGAAATTTGAAAATTGTATGAAGTTTCACGGTAGTGCTTATGGTCGATCCCGTTTCTCGAGAGCTACTTTCTTGACTCTATTTTGAGTTAAGCAGTTGGCGCGACTTCAGTTCTAGCCTATAAAGTCAAATCTTGTGTAGTTCCTCCATGGTAACATAGCTGCCCGAGGTCGCAAAGTTAGCAAGTACAATAAATTTGAAAATTGTATGAAATTTCACGGTAGTGCTTATGGTCGATCCCGTTTCTCGGCTTGAGAACTACTTTCTTGACTGTATTTTGAGTTAAGCAGTTGGCGCGACTTCAGTTCTAGCCAATAAAGTCAAATCTTGTGTGGTTCCTCCATGGTAACATAGCTGCCCGAGGTCACAAAATTAACAAGTACAATAAATTTGAAAATTGTATGAAATTTCACGGTAGTGCTTATGGTCGATCCCGTTTCTCGGCTTGAGAACTACTTTCTTGACTGTATTTTGAGTTAAGCAGTTGGCGCGACTTCAGTTCTAGCCAATAAAGTCAAATCTTGTGTGGTTCCTCCATGGTAACATAGCTGCCCGAGGTCACAAAGTTAGCAAGTACAATAAATTTGAAAATTGTATGAAATTTCACGGTAGTGCTTATGGTCGATCCCGTTTCTCGGCTTGAGAGCTACTTTCTTGACTCTATTTTGAGTTAAGCAGTTGGCGCGACTTCAGTTCTAGCCTATAAAGTCAAATCTTGTGTGGTTCCTCCATGGTAACATAGCTGCCCGAGGTCGCAAAGTTAGCAAGTACAATAAATTTGAAAATTGTATGAAATTTCACGGTAGTGCTTATGGTCGATCCCGTTTCTCGGCTTGAGAGCTACTTTCTTGACTCTATTTTGAGTTAAGCAGTTGGCGCGACTTCAGTTCTAGCCTATAAAGTCAAATCTTGTGTGGTTCCTCCATGGTAACATAGCTGCCCGGGGTCACAAAGTTAGCAAGTACAATAAATTTGAAAATTGTATGAAATTTCACGGTAGTGCTTATGGTCGATCCCGTTTCTCGGCTTGAGAACTACTTTCTTGACTGTATTTTGAGTTAAGCAGTTGGCGCGACTTCAGTTCTAGCCAATAAAGTCAAATCTTGTGTGGTTCCTCCATGGTAACATAGCTGCCCGAGGTCGCAAAGTTAGCAAGTACAAGAAATTTGAAAATTGTATGTAATTTCACATTAGTGCTAATGGTCGATCCCGTTTCTCGGCTTCAGAGCTACTTTCTTGACTGTATTTTGAGTTAAGCAATTGGCGCGTCTTCAGTTCTAGCCAATAAAGTCAAATCTTGTGTGGTTCCTCCATGGTAACATAGCTGCCCGAGGTCGCAAAGTTAGCAAGTACAAGAAATTTGAAAATTGTATGAAATTTCACGGTAGTGCTTATGGTCGATCCCGTTTCTCGGCTTGAGAGCTACTTTCTTGACTCTATTTTGAGTTAAGCAGTTGGCGCGACTTCAGTTCTAGCCAATAAAGTCAAATCTTGTGTGGTTCCTCCATGGTAACATAGCTGCCCGAGGTCGCAAAGTTAGCAAGTACAAGAAATTTGAAAATTGTATGAAATTTCACGGTAGTGCTTATGGTCGATCCCGTTTCTCGGCTTGAGAGCTACTTTCTTGGCTCTGTTTTGAGTTAAGCAGTTGGCGCGACTTCAGTTCTAGCCAATAAAGTCAAATCTTGTGTGGTTCCTCCATGGTAACATAGCTGCCCGAGGTCACAAAATTAGCAAGTACAATAAATTTGAAAATTGTATGAAATTTCACGGTAGTGCTTATGGTCGATCCCGTTTCTCGGCTTGAGAACTACTTTCTTGACTCTATTTTGAGTTAAGCAGTTGGCGCGACTTCAGTTCTAGCCATTAAAGTCAAATCTTGTGTGGTTCCTCCATGGTAACATAGCTGCCCGAGGTCGCAAAGTTAGCAAGTACAAGAAATTTGAAAATTGTATGAAATTTCACGGTAGTGCTTATGGTCGATCCCGTTTCTCGGCTTGAGAACTACTTTCTTGACTGTATTTTGAGTTAAGCAGTTGGCGCGACTTCAGTTCTAGCCAATAAAGTCAAATCTTGTGTGGTTCCTCCATGGTAACATAGCTGCCCGAGGTCGCAAAGTTAGCAAGTACAAGAAATTTGAAAATTGTATGAAATTTCACGGTAGTGCTTATGGTCGATCCCGTTTCTCGGCTTGAGAACTACTTTCTTGACTGTATTTTGAGTTAAGCAGTTGGCGCGACTTCAGTTCTAGCCAATAAAGTCAAATCTTGTGTGGTTCCTCCATGGTAACATAGCTGCCCGAGGTCGCAAAGTTAGCAAGTACAAGAAATTTGAAAATTGTATGAAATTTCACGGTAGTGCTTATGGTCGATCCCGTTTCTCGGCTTGAGAACTACTTTCTTGACTGTATTTTGAGTTAAGCAGTTGGCGCGACTTCAGTTCTAGCCAATAAAGTCAAATCTTGTGTGGTTCCTCCATGGTAACATAGCTGCCCGAGGTCGCAAAATTAACAAGTACAAGAAATTTGAAAATTGTATGAAATTTCACGGTAATGCTTATGGTCGATGCCGTTTCTCGGCTTGAGAACTACTTTCTTGACTGTATTTTGAGTTAAGCAGTTGGCGCGACTTCAGTTCTAGCCTATAAAGTCAAATCTTGTGTGGTTCCTCCATGGTAACATAGCTGCCCGAGGTCGCAAAGTTAGCAAGTACAAGAAATTTGAAAATTGTATGAAAATTCACGGTAGTGCTTATGGTCGATCCCGTTTCTCGGCTTGAGAACTACTTTCTTGACTGTATTTTGAGTTAAGCAGTTGGCGCGACTTCAGTTCTAGCCAATAAAGTCAAATCTTGTGTGGTTCCTCCATGGTAACATAGCTGCCCGAGGTCACAAAGTTAGCAAGTACAATAAATTTGAAAATTGTATGAAATTTCACGGTAGTGCTTATGGTCGATCCCGTTTCTCGGCTTGAGAGCTACTTTCTTGACTCTATTTTGAGTTAGGCAGTTGGCGCGACTTCAGTTCTAGCCTATAAAGTCAAATCTTGTGTGGTTCCTCCATGGTAACATAGCTGCCCGAGGTCACAAAGTTAGCAAGTACAATAAATTTGAAAATTGTATGAAATTTCACGGTAGTGCTTATGGTCGATCCCGTTTCTCGGCTTGAGAACTACTTTCTTGACTGTATTTTGAGTTAAGCAATTGGCGCGTCTTCAGTTCTAGCCAATAAAGTCAAATCTTGTGTGGTTCCTCCATGGTAACATAGCTGCCCGAGGTCGCAAAGTTAGCAAGTACAAGAAATTTGAAAATTGTATGAAATTTCACGGTAGTGCTTATGGTCGATCCCGTTTCTCGGCTTGAGAACTACTTTCTTGACTGTATTTTGAGTTAAGCAGTTGGCGCGACTTCAGTTCTAGCCAATAAAGTCAAATCTTGTGTGGTTCCTCCATGGTAACATAGCTGCCCGAGGTCGCAAAGTTAGCAAGTACAATAAATTTGAAAATTGTATGAAATTTCACGGTAGTGCTTATGGTCGATCCCGTTTCTCGGCTTGAGAGCTACTTTCTTGACTGTATTTTGAGTTAAGCAGTTGGCGCGACTTCAGTTCTAGCCAATAAAGTCAAATCTTGTGTGGTTCCTCCATGGTAACATAGCTGCCCGAGGTCGCAAAGTTAGCAAGTACAAGAAATTTGAAAATTGTATGAAATTTCACGGTAGTGCTTATGGTCGATCCCGTTTCTCGGCTTGAGAGCTACTTTCTTGACTCTATTTTGAGTTAAGCAGTTGGCGCGACTTCAGTTCTAGCCTATAAAGTCAAATCTTGTGTGGTTCCTCCATGGTAACATAGCTGCCCGAGGTCACAAAGTTAGCAAGTACAATAAATTTGAAAATTGTATGAAATTTCACGGTAGTGCTTATGGTCGATCCCGTTTCTCGGCTTGAGAACTACTTTCTTGACTGTATTTTGAGTTAAGCAGTTGGCGCGACTTCAGTTCTAGCCTATAAAGTCAAATCTTGTGTGGTTCCTCCATGGTAACATAGCTGCCCGAGGTCGCAAAGTTAGCAAGTACAATAAATTTGAAAATTGTATGAAATTTCACGGTAGTGCTTATGGTCGATCCCGTTTCTCGGCTTGAGAGCTACTTTCTTGACTGTATTTTGAGTTAAGCAGTTGGCGCGACTTCAGTTCTAGCCAATAAAGTCAAATCTTGTGTGGTTCCTCCATGGTAACATAGCTGCCCGAGGTCACAAAGTTAGCAAGTACAATAAATTTGAAAATTGTATGAAATTTCACGGTAGTGCTTATGGTCGATCCCGGTTCTCGGCTTGAGAACTACTTTCTTGACTGTATTTTGAGTTAAGCAGTTGGCGCGACTTCAGTTCTAGCCTATAAAGTCAAATCTTGTGTGATTCCTCCATGGTAACATAGCTGCCCGAGGTCGCAAAGTTAGCAAGTACAAGAAATTTGAAAATTGTATGAAATTTCACGGTAGTGCTTATGGTCGATCCCGTTTCTCGGCTTGAGAACTACTTTCTTGACTGTATTTTGAGTTAAGCAGTTGGCGCGACTTCAGTTCTAGCCAATAAAGTCAAATCTTGTGTGGTTCCTCCATGGTAACATAGCTGCCCGAGGTCACAAAGTTAGCAAGTACAAGAAATTTGAAAATTGTATGAAATTTCACGGTAGTGCTTATGGTCGATCCCGTTTCTCGGCTTGAGAGCTACTTTCTTGACTGTATTTTGAGTTAAGCAGTTGGCGCGACTTCAGTTCTAGCCTATAAAGTCAAACCTTGTGTGGTTCCTCCATGGTAACATAGCTGCCCGAGGTCGCAAAGTTAGCAAGTACAAGAAATTTGAAAATTGTATGAAATTTCACGGTAGTGCTTATGGTCGATCCCGTTTCTCGGCTTGAGAACTACTTTCTTGACTGTGTTTTGAGTTAAGCAGTTGGCGCGACTTCATAGCTGCCCGAGGTCGCAAAGTTAGCAAGTACAAGAAATTTGAAAATTGTATGAAATTTCACGGTAGTGCTTATGGTCGATCCCGTTTCTCGGCTTGAGAGCTACTTTCTTGACTGTATTTTGAGTTAAGCAGTTGGCGCGACTTCAGTTCTAGCCTATAAAGTCAAATCTTGTGTGGTTCCTCCATGGTAACATAGCTGCCCGAGGTCACAAAGTTAGCAAGTACAATAAATTTGAAAATTGTATGAAATTTCACGGTAGTGCTTATGGTCGATCCCGTTTCTCGGCTTGAGAACTACTTTCTTGACTGTATTTTGAGTTAAGCAGTTGGCGCGACTTCAGTTCTAGCCAATAAAGTCAAATCTTGTGTGGTTCCTCCATGGTAACATAGCTGCCCGAGGTCGCAAAGTTAGCAAGTACAAGAAATTTGAAAATTGTATGAAATTTCACGGTAGTGCTTATGGTCGATCCCGTTTCTCGGCTTGAGAGCTACTTTCTTGACTGTATTTTGAGTTAAGCAGTTGGCGCGACTTCAGTTCTAGCCTATAAAGTCAAATCTTGTGTGGTTCCTCCATGGTAACATAGCTGCCCGAGGTCGCAAAGTTAGCAAGTACAAGAAATTTGAAAATTGTATGAAATTTCACGGTAGTGCTTATGGTCGATCCCGTTTCTCGGCTTGAGAACTACTTTCTTGACTGTATTTTGAGTTAAGCAGTTGGCGCGACTTCATAGCTGCCCGAGGTCGCAAAGTTAGCAAGTACAAGAAATTTGAAAATTGTATGAAATTTCACGGTAGTGCTTATGGTCGATCCCGTTTCTCGGCTTGAGAACTACTTTCTTGACTCTATTTTGAGTTAAGCAGTTGGCGCGACTTCAGTTCTAGCCTATAAAGTCAAATCTTGTGTAGTTCCTCCATGGTAACATAGCTGCCCGAGGTCGCAAAGTTAGCAAGTACAATAAATTTGAAAATTGTATGAAATTTCACGGTAGTGCTTATGGTCGATCCCGTTTCTCGGCTTGAGAACTACTTTCTTGACTGTATTTTGAGTTAAGCAGTTGGCGCGACTTCAGTTCTAGCCAATAAAGTCAAATCTTGTGTGGTTCCTCCATGGTAACATAGCTGCCCGAGGTCGCAAAGTTAGCAAGTACAAGAAATTTGAAAATTGTATGAAATTTCACGGTAGTGCTTATGGTCGATCCCGTTTCTCGGCTTGAGAGCTACTTTCTTGACTCTATTTTGAGTTAAGCAGTTGGCGCGACTTCAGTTCTAGCCAATAAAGTCAAATCTTGTGTGGTTCCTCCATGGTAACATAGCTGCCCGAGGTCGCAAAGTTAGCAAGTACAAGAAATTTGAAAATTGTATGAAATTTCACGGTAGTGCTTATGGTCGATCCCGTTTCTCGGCTTGAGAGCTACTTTCTTGGCTCTGTTTTGAGTTAAGCAGTTGGCGCGACTTCAGTTCTAGCCAATAAAGTCAAATCTTGTGTGGTTCCTCCATGGTAACATAGCTGCCCGAGGTCACAAAGTTAGCAAGTACAATAAATTTGAAAATTGTATGAAATTTCACGGTAGTGCTTATGGTCGATCCCGTTTCTCGGCTTGAGAACTACTTTCTTGACTCTATTTTGAGTTAAGCAGTTGGCGCGACTTCAGTTCTAGCCATTAAAGTCAAATCTTGTGTGGTTCCTCCATGGTAACATAGCTGCCCGAGGTCGCAAAGTTAGCAAGTACAAGAAATTTGAAAATTGTATGAAATTTCACGGTAGTGCTTATGGTCGATCCCGTTTCTCGGCTTGAGAGCTACTTTCTTGACTCTATTTTGAGTTAAGCAGTTGGCGCGACTTCAGTTCTAGCCTATAAAGTCAAATCTTGTGTAGTTCCTCCATGGTAACATAGCTGCCCGAGGTCGCAAAGTTAGCAAGTACAATAAATTTGAAAATTGTATGAAATTTCACGGTAGTGCTTATGGTCGATCCCGTTTCTCGGCTTGAGAACTATTTTCTTGACTGTATTTTGAGTTAAGCAGTTGGCGCGACTTCAGTTCTAGCCAATAAAGTCAAATCTTGTGTGGTTCCTCCATGGTAACATAGCTGCCCGAGGTCACAAAATTAGCAAGTACAATAAATTTGAAAATTGTATGAAATTTCACGGTAGTGCTTATGGTCGATCCCGTTTCTCGGCTTGAGAACTACTTTCTTGACTGTATTTTGAGTTAAGCAGTTGGCGCGACTTCAGTTCTAGCCAATAAAGTCAAATCTTGTGTGGTTCCTCCATGGTAACATAGCTGCCCGAGGTCACAAAGTTAGCAAGTACAATAAATTTGAAAATTGTATGAAATTTCACGGTAGTGCTTATGGTCGATCCCGTTTCTCGGCTTGAGAGCTACTTTCTTGACTCTATTTTGAGTTAAGCAGTTGGCGCGACTTCAGTTCTAGCCTATAAAGTCAAATCTTGTGTGGTTCCTCCATGGTAACATAGCTGCCCGAGGTCGCAAAGTTAGCAAGTACAATACATTTGAAAATTGTATGAAATTTCACGGTAGTGCTTATGGTCGATCCCGTTTCTCGGCTTGAGAGCTACTTTCTTGACTCTATTTTGAGTTAAGCAGTTGGCGCGACTTCAGTTCTAGCCTATAAAGTCAAATCTTGTGTGGTTCCTCCATGGTAACATAGCTGCCCGGGGTCACAAAGTTAGCAAGTACAATAAATTTGAAAATTGTATGAAATTTCACGGTAGTGCTTATGGTCGATCCCGTTTCTCGGCTTGAGAACTACTTTCTTGACTGTATTTTGAGTTAAGCTGTTGGCGCGACTTCAGTTCTAGCCAATAAAGTCAAATCTTGTGTGGTTCCTCCATGGTAACATAGCTGCCCGAGGTCGCAAAGTTAGCAAGTACAAGAAATTTGAAAATTGTATGTAATTTCACATTAGTGCTAATGGTCGATCCCGTTTCTCGGCTTCAGAGCTACTTTCTTGACTGTATTTTGAGTTAAGCAATTGGCGCGTCTTCAGTTCTAGCCAATAAAGTCAAATCTTGTGTGGTTCCTCCATGGTAACATAGCTGCCCGAGGTCGCAAAGTTAGCAAGTACAAGAAATTTGAAAATTGTATGAAATTTCACGGTAGTGCTTATGGTCGATCCCGTTTCTCGGCTTGAGAGCTACTTTCTTGACTCTATTTTGAGTTAAGCAGTTGGCGCGACTTCAGTTCTAGCCAATAAAGTCAAATCTTGTGTGGTTCCTCCATGGTAACATAGCTGCCCGAGGTCGCAAAGTTAGCAAGTACAAGAAATTTGAAAATTGTATGAAATTTCACGGTAGTGCTTATGGTCGATCCCGTTTCTCGGCTTGAGAGCTACTTTCTTGGCTCTGTTTTGAGTTAAGCAGTTGGCGCGACTTCAGTTCTAGCCAATAAAGTCAAATCTTGTGTGGTTCCTCCATGGTAACATAGCTGCCCGAGGTCACAAAGTTAGCAAGTACAATAAATTTGAAAATTGTATGAAATTTCACGGTAGTGCTTATGGTCGATCCCGTTTCTCGGCTTGAGAACTACTTTCTTGACTCTATTTTGAGTTAAGCAGTTGGCGCGACTTCAGTTCTAGCCATTAAAGTCAAATCTTGTGTGGTTCCTCCATGGTAACATAGCTGCCCGAGGTCGCAAAGTTAGCAAGTACAAGAAATTTGAAAATTGTATGAAATTTCACGGTAGTGCTTATGGTCGATCCCGTTTCTCGGCTTGAGAGCTACTTTCTTGACTCTATTTTGAGTTAAGCAGTTGGCGCGACTTCAGTTCTAGCCTATAAAGTCAAATCTTGTGTGGTTCCTCCATGGTAACATAGCTGCCCGAGGTCGCAAAGTTAGCAAGTACAATAAATTTGAAAATTGTATGAAATTTCACGGTAGTGCTTATGGTCGATCCCGTTTCTCGGCTTGATAGCTACTTTCTTGACTCTATTTTGAGTTAAGCAGTTGGCGCGACTTCAGTTCTAGCCAATAAAGTCAAATCTTGTGTGGTTCCTCCATGGTAACATAGCTGCCCGAGGTCGCAAAGTTAGCAAGTACAAGAAATTTGAAAATTGTATGAAATTTCACGGTAGTGCTTATGGTCGATCCCGTTTCTCGGCTTGAGAACTACTTTCTTGACTGTATTTTGAGTTAAGCAGTTGGCGCGACTTCAGTTCTAGCCAATAAAGTCAAATCTTGTGTGGTTCCTCCATGGTAACATAGCTGCCCGAGGTCGCAAAGTTAGCAAGTACAAGAAATTTGAAAATTGTATGAAATTTCACGGTAGTGCTTATGGTCGATCCCGTTTCTCGGCTTGAGAGCTACTTTCTTGACTGTATTTTGAGTTAAGCAATTGGCGCGTCTTCAGTTCTAGCCTATAAAGTCAAATCTTGTGTGGTTCCTCCATGGTAACATAGCTGCCCGAGGTCACAAAGTTAGCAAGTACAATAAATTTGAAAATTGTATGATATTTCACGGTAGTGCTTATGGTCGATCCCGTTTCTCGGCTTGAGAACTACTTTCTTGACTGTATTTTGAGTTAAGCAGTTGGCGCGACTTCAGTTCTAGCCTATAAAGTCAAATCTTGTGTGGTTCCTCCATGGTAACATAGCTGCCCGAGGTCGCAAAGTTAGCAAGTACAAGAAATTTGAAAATTGTATGAAATTTCACGGTAGTGCTTATGGTCGATCCCGTTTCTCGGCTTCAGAACTACTTTCTTGACTGTATTTTGAGTTAAGCAGTTGGCGCGACTTCAGTTCTAGCCTATAAAGTAAAATCTTGTGTGTTTCCTCTATGGTAACATAGCTGCCCGAGGTCGCAAAGTTAGCAAGTACAAGAAATTTGAAAATTGTATGAAATTTCACCTTAGTGCTTATGGTCGATCCCGTTTCTCGGCTTGAGAACTACTTTCTTGACTGTATTTTGAGTTAAGCAGTTGGCGCGACTTCAGTTCTAGCCAATAAAGTCAAATCTCGTGTGGTTCCTCCATGGTAACATAGCTGCCCGAGGTCGCAAAGTTAGCAAGTACAAGAAATTTGAAAATTGTATGAAATTTCACGGTAGTGCTTATGGTCGATCCCGTTTCTCGGCTTGAGAACTACTTTCTTGACTGTATTTTGAGTTAAGCAGTTGGCGCGACTTCAGTTCTAGCCTATAAAGTCAAATCTTGTGTGGTTCCTCCATGGTAACATAGCTGCCCGAGGTCGCAAAGTTAGCAAGTACAAGAAATTTGAAAATTGTATGAAATTTCACGGTAGTGCTTATGGTCGATCCCGTTTCTCGTCTTCAGAGCTACTTTCTTGACTGTATTTTGAGTTAAGCAATTGGCGCGTCTTCAGTTCTAGCCTATAAAGTCAAATCTTGTGTGGTTCCTCCATGGTAACATAGCTGCCCGAGGTCACAAAGTTAGCAAGTACAATAAATTTGAAAATTGTATGATATTTCACGGTAGTGCTTATGGTCGATCCCGTTTCTCGGCTTGAGAACTACTTTCTTGACTGTATTTTGAGTTAAGCAGTTGGCGCGACTTCAGTTCTAGCCTATAAAGTCAAATCTTGTGTGGTTCCTCCATGGTAACATAGCTGCCCGAGGTCGCAAAGTTAGCAAGTACAAGAAATTTGAAAATTGTATGAAATTTCACGGTAGTGCTTATGGTCGATCCCGTTTCTCGGCTTGAGAGCTACTTTCTTGACTCTATTTTGAGTTAAGCAGTTGGCGCGACTTCAGTTCTAGCCAATAAAGTCAAATCTTGTGTGGTTCCTCCATGGTAACATAGCTGCCCGAGGTCACAAAGTTAGCAAGTACAATAAATTTGAAAATTGTATGAAATTTCGCGGTAGTGCTTATGGTCGATCCCGTTTCTCGGCTTGAGAGCTACTTTCTTGACTCTATTTTGAGTTAAGCAGTTGGCGCGACTTCAGTTCTAGCCTATAAAGTCAAATCTTGTGTGGTTCCTCCATGGTAACATAGCTGCCCGAGGTCACAAAGTTAGCAAGTACAATAAATTTGAAAATTGTACATATGAAATTTCACGGTAGTGCTTATGGTCGATCCCGTTTCTCGGCTTGAGAGCTACTTTCTTGACTCTATTTTGAGTTAGGCAGTTGGCGCGACTTCAGTTCTAGCCTATAAAGTCAAATCTTGTGTGGTTCTCCATGGTAACATAGCCGCCCGAGGTCGCAAAGTTAGCAAGTACAAGAAATTTGAAAATTGTATGAAATTTCACGGTAGTGCTTATGGTCGATCCCGTTTCTCGGCTTGAGAACTACTTTCTTGACTGTATTTTGAGTTAAGCAGTTGGCGCGACTTCAGTTCTAGCCAATAAAGTCAAATCTTGTGTGGTTCCTCCATGGTAACATAGCTGCCCGAGGTCGCAAATTTAGCAAGTACAAGAAATTTGAAAATTGTATGAAATTTCACGGTAGTGCTTATGGTGGATCCCGTTTCTCGGCTTGAGAACTACTTTCTTGACTGTATTTTGAGTTAAGCAGTTGGCGCGACTTCAGTTCTAGCCTATAAAGTCAAATCTTGTGTGGTTCCTCCATGGTAACATAGCTGCCCGAGGTCGCAAAGTTAGCAAGTACAAGAAATTTGAAAATTGTATGAAATTTCAAGGTAGTGCTTATGGTCGATCCCGTTTCTCGTCTTCAGAGCTACTTTCTTGACTGTATTTTGAGTTAGGCAATTGGCGCGTCTTCAGTTCTAGCCTATAAAGTCAAATCTTGTGTGGTTCCTCCATGGTAACATAGCTGCCCGAGGTCACAAAGTTAGCAAGTACAATAAATTTGAAAATTGTATGATATTTCACGGTAGTGCTTATGGTCGATCCGGTTTCTCGGCTTGAGAACTACTTTCTTGACTGTATTTTGAGTTAAGCAGTTGGCGCGACTTCAGTTCTAGCCAATAAAGTCAAATCTTGTGTGGTAACATAGCTGCCCGAGGTCGCAAAGTTAGCAAGTACAAGAAATTTGAAAATTCTATGAAATTTCACGGTAGTGCTTATGGTCGATCCCGTTTCCCGGCTTGAGAACTACTTTCTTGACTGTATTTTGAGTTAAGCAGTTGGCGCGACTTCAGTTCTAGCCAATAAAGTCAAATCTTGTGTGGTTCCTCCATGGTAACATAGCTGCCCGAGGTCGCAAAGTTAGCAAGTACAAGAAATTTGAAAATTGTATGAAATTTCACGGTAGTGCTTATGGTCGATCCCGTTTCTCGGCTTGAGAACTACTTTCTTGACTGTATTTTGAGTTAAGCAGTTGGCGCGACTTCAGTTCTAGCCAATAAAGTCAAATCTTGTGTGGTTCCTCCATGGTAACATAGCTGCCCGAGGTCGCAAAGTTAGCAAGTACAAGAAATTTGAAAATTGTATGAAATTTCACGGTAGTGCTTATGGTCGATCCCGTTTCTCGGCTTGAGAACTACTTTCTTGACTGTATTTTGAGTTAAGCAGTTGGCGCGACTTCAGTTCTAGCCAATAAAGTCAAATCTTGTGTGGTTCCTCCATGGTAACATAGCTGCCCGAGGTCGCAAAGTTAGCAAGTACAATAAATTTGAAAATTGTATGAAATTTCACGGTAGTGCTTATGGTCGATCCCGTTTCTCGGCTTGAGAACTACTTTCTTGACTGTATTTTGAGTTAAGCAGTTGGCGCGACTTCAGTTCTAGCCAATAAAGTCAAATCTCGTGTGGTTCCTCCATGGTAACATAGCTGCCCGAGGTCGCAAAGTTAGCAAGTACAAGAAATTTGAAAATTGTATGAAATTTCACGGTAGTGCTTATGGTCGATCCCGTTTCTCGGCTTGAGAACTACTTTCTTGACTGTATTTTGAGTTAAGCAGTTGGCGCGACTTCAGTTCTAGCCTATAAAGTCAAATCTTGTGTGGTTCCTCCATGGTAACATAGCTGCCCGAGGTCGCAAAGTTAGCAAGTACAAGAAATTTGAAAATTGTATGAAATTTCACGGTAGTGCTTATGGTCGATCCCGTTTCTCGGCTTGAGAACTACTTTCTTGACTGTATTTTGAGTTAAGCAGTTGGCGCGACTTCAGTTCTAGCCTATAAAGTCAAATCTTGTGTGGTTCCTCCATGGTAACATAGCTGCCCGAGGTCGCAAAGTTAGCAAGTACAATAAATTTGAAAATTGTATGAAATTTCACGGTAGTGCTTATGGTCGATCCCGTTTCTCGGCTTGAGAACTACTTTCTTGACTGTATTTTGAGTTAAGCAGTTGGCTCGACTTCAGTCCTAGCCAATAAAGTCCAATCTCGTGTGGTTCCTCCATGGTAACATAGCTGCCCGAGGTCGCAAAGTTAGCAAGTACAAGAAATTTGAAAATTGTATGAAATTTCACGGTAGTGCTTATGGTCGATCCCGTTTCTCGGCTTGAGAACTACTTTCTTGACTGTATTTTGAGTTAAGCAGTTGGCGCGACTTCAGTTCTAGCCTATAAAGTCAAATCTTGTGTGGTTCCTCCATGGTAACATAGCTGCCCGAGGTCGCAAAGTTAGCAAGTACAAGAAATTTGAAAATTGTATGAAATTTCACGGTAGTGCTTATGGTCGATCCCGTTTCTCGGCTTGAGAGCTACTTTCTTGACTCTATTTTGAGTTAAGCAGTTGGCGCGACTTCAGTTCTAGCCAATAAAGTCAAATCTTGTGTGGTTCCTCCATGGTAACATAGCTGCCCGAGGTCACAAAGTTAGCAAGTACAATAAATTTGAAAATTGTATGAAATTTCGCGGTAGTGCTTATGGTTGATCCCGTTTCTCGGCTTGAGAGCTACTTTCTTGACTCTATTTTGAGTTAAGCAGTTGGCGCGACTTCAGTTCTAGCCTATAAAGTCAAATCTTGTGTGGTTCCTCCATGGTAACATAGCTGCCCGAGGTCACAAAGTTAGCAAGTACAATAAATTTGAAAATTGTATGAAATTTCACGGTAGTGCTTATGGTCGATCCCGTTTCTCGGCTTGAGAACTACTCTCTTGACTGTATTTTGAGTTAAGCAGTTGGCGCGACTTCAGTTCTAGCCTATAAAGTCAAATCTTGTGTGGTTCCTCCATGGTAACATAGCTGCCCGAGGTCACAAAGTTAGCAAGTACAATAAATTTGAAAATTGTATGAAATTTCGCGGTAGTGCTTATGGTCGATCCCGTTTCTCGGCTTGAGAACTACTTTCTTGACTGTATTTTGAGTTAAGCAGTTGGCGCGACTTCAGTTCTAGCCAATAAAGTCAAATCTTGTGTGGTTCCTCCATGGTAACATAGCTGCCCGACGTCACAAAGTTAGCAAGTACAATAAATTTGAAAATTGTATGAAATTTCACGGTAGTGCTTATGGTCGATCCCGTTTCTCGGCTTGGGAACTACTTTCTTGACTGTATTTTGAGTTAAGCAGTTGGCGCGACTTCAGTTCTAGCCTATAAAGTCAAATCTTGTGTGGTTCCTCCATGGTAACATAGCTGCCCGAGGTCGCAAAGTTAGCAAGTACAAGAAATTTGAAAATTGTATGAAATTTCACGGTAGTGCTTATGGTCGATCCCGTTTCTCGGCTTGAGAGCTACTTTCTTGACTCTATTTTGAGTTAAGCAGTTGGCGCGACTTCAGTTCTAGCCAATAAAGTCAAATCTTGTGTGGTTCCTCCATGGTAACATAGCTGCCCGAGGTCACAAAGTTAGCAAGTACAATAAATTTGAAAATTGTATGAAATTTCGCGGTAGTGCTTATGGTCGATCCCGTTTCTCGGCTTGAGAGCTACTTTCTTGACTCTATTTTGAGTTAAGCAGTTGGCGCGACTTCAGTTCTAGCCTATAAAGTCAAATCTTGTGTGGTTCCTCCATGGTAACATAGCTGCCCGAGGTCACAAAGTTAGCAAGTACAATAAATTTGAAAATTGTATGAAATTTCACGGTAGTGCTTATGGTCGATCCCGTTTCTCGGCTTGAGAACTACTTTCTTGACTGTATTTTGAGTTAAGCAGTTGGCGCGACTTCAGTTCTAGCCTATAAAGTCAAATCTTGTGTGGTTCCTCCATGGTAACATAGCTGCCCGAGGTCGCAGAGTTAGCAAGTACAATAAATTTGAAAATTGTATGAAATTTCACGGTAGTGCTTATGGTCGATCCCGTTTCTCGGCTTGAGATCTACTTTCTTGACTGTATTTTGAGTTAAGCAGTTGGCGCGACTTCAGTTCTAGCCTATAAAGTCAAATCTTGTGTGGTTCCTCCATGGTAACATAGCTGCCCGAGGTCACAAAGTTAGTACAATAAATTTGAAAATTGTATGAAATTTCACGGTAGTGCTTATGGTCGATCCCGTTTCTCGGCTTGAGAACTACTTTCTTGACTGTATTTTGAGTTAAGTAGTTGGCGCGACTTCAGTTCTAGCCAATAAAGTCAAATCTTGTGTGGTTCCTCCATGGTAACATAGCTGCCCGAGGTCGCAAAGTTAGCAAGTACAAGAAATTTGAAAATTGTATGAAATTTCAGGGTAGTGCTTATGGTCGATCCCGTTTCTCGGCTTGAGAGCTACTTTCTTGACTCTATTTTGAGTTAAGCAGTTGGCGCGACTTCAGTTCTAGCCTATAAAGTCAAATCTTGTGTGGTTCCTCCATGGTAGCATAGCTGCCCGAGGTCACAAAGTTAGCAAGTACAATAAATTTGAAAATTGTATGAAATTTCACGGTAGTGCTTATGGTCGATCCCGTTTCTCGGCTTGAGAACTACTTTCTTGACTGTATTTTGAGTTAAGCAGTTGGCGCGACTTCAGTTCTAGCCTATAAAGTCAAATCTTGTGTGGTTCCTCCATGGTAACATAGCTGCCCGAGGTCGCAAAGTTAGCAAGTACAATAAATTTGAAAATTGTATGAAATTTCACGGTAGTGCTTATGGTCGATCCCGTTTCTCGGCTTGAGAACTACTTTCTTGACTGTATTTTGAGTTAAGCAGTTGGCGCGACTTCAGTTCTAGCCAATAAAGTCAAATCTTGTGTGGTTCCTCCATGGTAACATAGCTGCCCGAGGTCACAAAGTTAGCAAGTACAATAAATTTGAAAATTGTATGAAATTTCACGGTAGTGCTTATGGTCGATCCCGTTTCTCGGCTTGAGAACTACTTTCTTGACTGTATTTTGAGTTAAGCAGTTGGCGCGACTTCAGTTCTAGCCTATAAAGTCAAATCTTGTGTGGTTCCTCCATTGTAACATAGCTGCCCGAGGTCGCAAAGTTAGCAAGTACAATAAATTTGAAAATTGTATGAAATTTCACGGTAGTGCTTATGGTCGATCCCGTTTCTCGGCTTGAGAACTACTTTCTTGACTGTATTTTGAGTTAAGCAGTTGGCGCGACTTCAGTTCTAGCCTATAAAGTCAAATCTTGTGTGGTTCCTCCATGGTAACATGGCTGCCCGAGGTCGCAAAGTTAGCAAGTACAAGAAATTTGAAAATTGTATGAAATTTCACGGTAGTGCTTATGGTCGATCCCGTTTCTCAGCTTGAGAACTACTTTCTTGACTGTATTTTGAGTTAAGCAGTTGGCGCGACTTCAGTTCTAGCCAATAAAGTCAAATCTTGTGTGGTTCCTCCATGGCAACATAGCTGCCCGAGGTCACAAAGTTAGCAAGTACAATAAATTTGAAAATTGTATGAAATTTCACGGTAGTGCTTATGGTCGATCCCGTTTCTCGGCTTGAGAACTACTTTCTTGACTGTATTTTGAGTTAAGCAGTTGGCGCGACTTCAGTTCTAGCCAATAAAGTCAAATCTTGTGTGGTTCCTCCATGGTAACATAGCTGCCCGAGGTCACAAAGTTAGCAAGTACAAGAAATTTGAAAATTGTATGAAATTTCACGGTAGTGCTTATGGTCGATCCCGTTTCTCGGCTTGAGAACTACTTTCTTGACAGTATTTTGAGTTAAGCAGTTGGCGCGACTTCAGTTCTAGCTTATAAAGTCAAATCTTGTGTGGTTCCTCCATGGTAACATAGCTGCCCGGGGTCGCAAAGTTAGCAAGTACAAGAAATTTGAAAATTGTATGAAATTTCACGGTAGTGCTTATGGTCGATCCCGTTTCTCGGCTTGAGAGCTACTTTCTTGACTGTATTTTGAGTTAAGCAGTTGGCGCGACTTCAGTTCTAGCCTATAAAGTCAAATCTTGTGTGGTTCCTCCATGGTAACATAGCTGCCCGAGGTCACAAATTTAGCAAGTACAATAAATTTGAAAATTGTATGAAATTTCACGGTAGTGCTTATGGTCGATCCCGTTTCTCGGCTTGAGAACTTCTTTCTTGACTGTATTTTGAGTTAAGCAGTTGGCGCGACTTCAGTTCTAGCCTATAAAGTCAAATCTTGTGTGGTTCCTCCATGGTAACATAGCTGCCCGAGGTCGCAAAGTTAGCAAGTACAATAAATTTGAAAATTGTATGAAATTTCACGGTAGTGCTTATGGTCGATCCCGTTTCTCGGCTTGAGAGCTACTTTCTTGACTGTATTTTGAGTTAAGCAGTTGGCGCGACTTCAGTTCTAGCCTATAAAGTCAAATCTTGTGTGGTTCCTCCATGGTAACATAGCTGCCCGAGGTCACAAAGTTAGCAAGTACAATAAATTTGAAAATTGTATGAAATTTCACGGTAGTGCTTATGGTCCATCCCGTTTCTTCGCTTGAGAGCTACTTTCTTGACTGTATTTTGAGTTAAGCAGTTGGCGCGACTTCAGTTCTAGCCAATAAAGTCAAATCTTGTGTGGTTCCTCCATGGTAACATAGCTGCCCGAGGTCGCAAAGTTAGCAAGTACAATAAATTTGAAAATTGTATGAAATTTTACGGTAGTGCTTATGGTCGATCCCGTTTCTCGGCTTGAGAACTACCTTCTCGACTGTATTTTGAGTTAAGCAGTTGGCGCGACTTCAGTTCTAGCCAATAAAGTCAAATCTTGTGTGGTTCCTCCATGGTAACATAGCTGCCCGAGGTCACAAAGTTAGCAAGTACAATAAATTTGAAAATTGTATGAAATTTCACGGTAGTGCTTATGGTCGATCCCGTTTCTCGGCTTGAGAGCTACTTTCTTGACTCTATTTTGAGTTAAGCAGTTGGCGCGACTTCAGTTCTAGCCTATAAAGTCAAATCTTGTGTGGTTCCTCCATGGTAACATAGCTGCCCGAGGTCACAAAGTTAGCAAGTACAATAAATTTGAAAATTGTATGAAATTTCACGGTAGTGCTTATGGTCGATCCCGTTTCTCGGCTTGAGAGCTACTTTCTTGACTGTATTTTGAGTTAAGCAGTTGGCGCGACTTCAGTTCTAGCCTATAAAGTCAAATCTTGTGTGGTTCCTCCATGGTAACATAGCTGCCCGAGGTCACAAAGTTAGCAAGTACAATAAATTTGAAAATTGTATGAAATTTCACGGTAGTGCTTATGGTCCATCCCGTTTCTTCGCTTGAGAGCTACTTTCTTGACTGTATTTTGAGTTAAGCAGTTGGCGCGACTTCAGTTCTAGCCAATAAAGTCAAATCTTGTGTGGTTCCTCCATGGTAACATAGCTGCCCGAGGTCGCAAAGTTAGCAAGTACAATAAATTTGAAAATTGTATGAAATTTTACGGTAGTGCTTATGGTCGATCCCGTTTCTCGGCTTGAGAACTACCTTCTCGACTGTATTTTGAGTTAAGCAGTTGGCGCGACTTCAGTTCTAGCCAATAAAGTCAAATCTTGTGTGGTTCCTCCATGGTAACATAGCTGCCCGAGGTCACAAAGTTAGCAAGTACAATAAATTTGAAAATTGTATGAAATTTCACGGTAGTGCTTATGGTCGATCCCGTTTCTCGGCTTGAGAGCTACTTTCTTGACTCTATTTTGAGTTAAGCAGTTGGCGCGACTTCAGTTCTAGCCTATAAAGTCAAATCTTGTGTGGTTCCTCCATGGTAACATAGCTGCCCGAGGTCGCAAAGTTAGCAAGTACAATAAATTTGAAAATTGTATGAAATTTCACGGTAGTGCTTATGGTCGATCCCGTTTCTCGGCTTGAAAGCTACTTTCTTGACTGTATTTTAAGTTAAGCAGTTGGCGCGACTTCAGTTCTAGCCAATAAAGTCATATCTTGTGTGGTTCCTCCATGGTAACATAGTTGCCCGAGGTCACAAAAGTAACGTAAGTAGATATAACTCGGGAAACTATTCAAAGAAAACACGTGCGATGAGTTTGTATTTTTATTTATTACTAGATTCGGTCACATCGGTTTTGTCTCCCCAGCTTAGGATGTAGTCACTTCGACGGTTCGTCACCAAAAGAGGACGAATCCGCGAGCTTATCTTTTACCCCCACTTCCTGAGAGCTTAACGAAGTCGTTAAAGTCATGCCTCGACATTTATTACCAAATGTCGGGCAAGACCTTAACGAACATGTTTAAGGTGGAAATAAATAAATGAGGGATTATAGTACACGAACATGTTTAAGGTGGAAATAAATAAATGAGGGATTATATTACACCTCCCTCACTAAGAATTTTTGGTCTCCAAAAATGAAAACTAATAAAAGCGGGGGAGAGTACAAAATTGCGCTTATGTAAATATACAGATATCAAATAACATATTTCTTAATAATATGTACATAATTCTCGCGAATTTACATCAATGTATTTGGTAGAATAAATTTCTTATTTAATCGATCTTATTATACGTTACAGAGTAAAGTGTTCCTTATTGTTAAACATTATAATTAACTACTTTTCATGATCAGTTCAGTTAAATTTTTGGAAAGTGGCTTTCTTAAGTCTTACAACAATTTAGGTTAATTTTAAAGCAAAAAACACAAAGCCAATAGTACAATATTAGTGCATAGTTCCTTTTTTTTTTTGTACCAAATTTCGTATGTTAGCTCTTGAAAAACTAAATTAGTTTACATATCGCATAGTATAATCCATAAATTTAATAATCCCATTTAAACGAAAAATAACTTTATTTCTAATTTCAATTTATCTAATTCTTACAAAAACAAAAAAAAACAAAAAATACAAAAATTTCATTCGGCCATAGTTCAAATTTTTCTTTTACAATGTTACTAGTTTCTTAAATAAATGGGCAAAGGCTTGTTTCTTTAGTTGCTTCGTTTATCTTCTGAAATATGTATCTATACAATATCCATTCCACAGGCTACATTAAATTAGGAAAGCGACGTCTGTGTCAATTACACAACTATATTAAAATAACAACCTCGTTCATACTTAATCTTGCAACGATCACTAAATACATCATCATTGTATGTTATACATATACTACGTTGAGGTTTGGGGAAGTTAGAGTTTTAACAAATTAATTTTAATTTTGTTGGTGTTTGTATTTACGTTTTAATTGTTTGGTGTAATATTTCGTGTTCCTTTTGGTGGATGTATCTAACACGTAATTGCCGATTCTTTTAAAGTTACTTAATTTTTTGTATTTCGGATTGCTCTTTCCTACAGCTCGGTTCTTCACAATATCCTCGCATAATTCTTGGCCGTAATTGTTTTTCCTATTAATATGCCTAATCCTCTCTTCCTTGTCTCTTTTGAATTTTTTTGCCCAAAGCTCAATTTCTTCCTTGTTGAAGTTTTTAGTAATAAAATCAATTGGTTTCAGTTTTGTCGTGGAGTGGATAGTGTTATTGTAAATTGTAACTATTGAAAACAGTTTTTCATCTATGTCAGAGCTGTTCTTTGCCGCGTTCATAATTCTGAGGTGCTCATTAAATGTACCATGTAAACGTTCAATGTCTGAGTTACCTGTCTTTAGCGAAGCGGTTGTTTTATGGAAATTTATATTGTTTTCTTTAAAAAATAAGTCAACAGCTGTGTGCAATATACATGTATCGCCGTCAGAAACGATTGTATTGGGTTTACCTAGAAACTGGATTCTTTGCTTAATCGCACTCAAGATGTCTATCCATGTCCTACTTATGTAACGTAGCAAACGACGGCCAGAAGTTCTTTCTCGATAGTTGAGTATTTTTTCTCATGATTATTTAACGTACGAGAAGCGTAACAAATTGGATGGTTATCCTGGCTCAGCACAGCACCTAATGCGTAGTTAGAAGCATCAGTTGTTAATACAAATGTTTTACTGAAATCAGGAGATTTGAGAACAGGATCAGTGGTGAGTAGAGTTTTTAATTTCTCAAATGCTTTAACGTATTGGGGGTCGGATGTATTTACGTGCTCTGATTTTTTTAAATATCGTATTAATGGAAATGCTACTCTGGCATAGTCCTTAATGAATTTGCGATAATAACCTGAAATACCCAAAAAACTCTTAATGCCTTTCTTATCTGTAGGTAATTTCATAGACACTATAGTCTGGACTTTATTTTTATCCGGTTGAATACCTTGATTTGATACCGTATGACCTAAGTAGTTTGTTGATAACTCAGCAAAACTACATTTATTGACTTGTATTTTTAAGTTACTCTCCTTAAGTCTTTGAAGGATTTTCTTTAAAGACAATAAATGCTCCTCAAAGCTGGTTGAAAAAATTAAGATGTCGTCTAAGTAAACGACACAGCATTTATTAATGAAATCTTTTAACACGGTATTCATTAATCTCTGAAATGTCGCTGGAGCATTTTTAAGTCCGAACGGCATTCTTAGGAATTCGAAATGACCATTTTTGGTCGAGAATGCAGTTTTAGCCCTGTCCCGTGGTTCGATCTCAATCTGATGGAAGCCCTTAACGAGATCAATAGTGGAGAAATAGTTGCATTTTCCTAGTTTGTCGAGCAGTTCTTCGATGTTAGGCATAGGGAATCTATCCTCTATTGTCTGTTCATTTAGCTTTCTGTAGTCTATTACAATTCGCCATTGTTTTTCGCCATCTTTTCCCGCTTTTTTGGGCACTACCCAAATAGGCGAATTGTAAGGACTGTTGCTAGGCACGATTATTTTCTGTCGCAACATTTCTTCCACTTGCCTGTCGACCTCATCAGAATGGATTTCCGGGTATCTATAAAGTTTTGAAAAAATTGGAATCTCGGTCTTCGTATTTATTCGATGTCTTACTTTACTAGTGAAGGTCAAATTTTCACCTTCTTTGTAAAAGACCGATTTATACGAATAGAGTAAGGACTTCAGCTTAGATTTATCCGCATTGTTTAGTTGATTTGCGAACACTCTGTTTTCTATTTCATTTTTGAAAAATTCATTTGAAAACATATTCGGAGACTCTTTAATAATACTGCAGGCAAATATTGTGTAAATTTCCTCAGACTTGTTAAAATATATAGGAATGTCCGTATTGTCAGTAACTAAAGATCGGGTCTTGTAATTAATAATTGGATTTAATTTCATCAAAATATTGTTGCCTATTAAACCGTCGAAATAATCATGGAAATCGTATTCTAGAAACTCTACATAAGTATTTGGTGTTCTGAATTCTTTAAACAAAGGAATTTTGAACTTAGTATGTGTTTTGATATGATGGCCAAGGACTTTCAGGGTATAACTGTGTGACAAGACTTCCCATTTAGGGTTACATACGTTTTTATTGATTATACTTACTTCGGCTCCACAATCGATAATAAAACGCAATGGCCTGTTATTACTTTGGACGACTATATAGGGTAGTTGTTTTGTGAGGAATGGTGAAAATTCGATTGGTTATTACAATGGCAGCAATTACTCTCGTTGTTATGTTCGTTAAGAGCGATATCCATGGGTTCTTCATTTGTGTTTATGTTTGTAAATCGAGATTGCCCGCTTTGGTTGGAATAGTTCCGATAAGAATGTCCACTTTGGGGTTCCTTAAAATGTTGTTGTCGTCCTGTCCCTGAGTTGTTGTCATTATTATGTGTCTGCTCGTACTGTCTACCATTGTTGTTGAATGGCGTCTTTGTATTTGGTATTCTGTTGTTGTTGTATGGTATCTGTGTATTTTGTAAAGGGTTGTCATAGTATGCTTGTTTGTTTCGCCTAAAGTTACTGATATTTTGTCTGTGACCTGTGTACCTGTTATTATTAGTAATTGTTACTTCTCTGCCATTTGGACCTCTTTGTTGATGATTTATTTCACTTATAATTTTGAAAGCCTCTGTTAATGTTTGGCAGGTTATTCTTAAACACCTCTAACGCTATGCGATTATTAGATTGGATCATATGGTTATTATTACTATCGTGATTTAATAAATACGCGTTGTTTATCCTACCAAGTAACTTGGTAATGTTATTGTAATAATCTTCTATTGTTGTCTCTATTCGGGCTGTTCGTATATTATCTAACAAAGTATTAATGGGCAATTTTTCACCAAAACTATTCTTGAGAATATCTCTTATTTCGGACCACGCTTCTAACCTCCCGTGTTTTTGCAACTCATCGCGAGCTTTACCTGCAATCCTATCTTTAATGTAACCTGTTAGTATGTTTTTCGAAATTTGGTCGAAGTCAGCAAAGGAAGCAACTAAAGAGTCAACCCTATCTATAAAATCAATAGTATACGATTCATTGCCGTCAAATACTTGGAGTTTACTTATTAAATCTAAGATTAATCTAAATCTCTCAGATGCTGTAACGACTTCCATTGGGCGAAAAAATATAAAATCTTACTCTCACCTTCAAATGATATTGGTTCCTCCCTTCAGAATGGATTTATTTATATCTCCGGCTGAATCCGCTTCTTTATACAGCTTGAAAAAGACTGATTTCTCCGATGCTGGTTGACCGCCGGCAAATGCTATGAACTCTAATGCCACGTGGTATATGTTTAGTACATGGCACGTGGGATACAGATTCGATGCAGACAGATATGTTTTTTTTTTTGTTTTTAATCGTCAGCGTCGTTTTACACAGTTTTTTTTTTTATTTTATTTAATTACTAAGTTTTTTTTTTTTTTTTTTTATATTTGGAGTTGCGCTCCTCTTTTATTTCGAGATTTTTAGAAACCGCGTGGTTTTACTAACCTTGTCAAATCGTTCTTTAATGTATTTTTTCTTTCTCTCTGCACTCGCGACTTTGCGTTTTTTATTTTTATTTTATTTTTTTTTCCGACTGCGCCAGTAACGTAAGTAGATATAACTCGGGAAACTATTCAAAGAAAACACGTGCGATGAGTTTGTATTTTTATTTATTACTAGATTCGGTCACATCGGTTTTGTCTCCCCAGCTTAGGATGTAGTCACTTCGACGGTTCGTCACCAAAAGAGGACGAATCCGCGGGCTTATCTTTTACCCCCACTTCCTGAGAGCTTAACGAAGTCGTTAAAGTCATGCCTCGACATTTATTACCAAATGTCGGGCAAGACCTTAACGAACATGTTTAAGGTGGAAATAAATAAATGAGGGATTATATTACACAAAGTTAGCAAGTACAATAAATTTGAAAATTGTATGAAATTTCACGGTAGTGCTTATGGTCGATCCCGTTTCTCGGCTTGAGAGCTACTTTCTTGACTGTATTTTGAGTTAAGCAGTTGGCGCGACTTCAGTTCTAGCCAATAAAGTCAAATCTTGTGTGGTTCCTCCATGGTAACATAGCTGCCCGAGGTCGCAAAGTTAGCAAGTACAATAAATTTGAAAATTGTATGAAATTTCACGGTAGTGCTTATGGTCGATCCCGTTTCTCGGCTTGAGAGCTACTTTCTTGACTCTATTTTGAGTTAAGCAGTTGGTGCGACTTCAGTTCTAGCCAATAAAGTCAAATCTTGTGTGGTTCCTCCATGGTAACATAGCTGCCCGAGGTCACAAAGTTAGCAAGTACAATAAATTTGAAAATTGTATGAAATTTCACGGTAGTGCTTATGGTCGATCCCGTTTCTCGGCTTGAGAGCTACTTTCTTGACTGTATTTTGAGTTAAGCAGTTGGCGCGACTTCAGTTCTAGCCAAAAAAGTCAAATCTTGTGTGGTTCCTCCATGGTAACATAGCTGCCCGAGGTCGCAAAGTTAACAAGTACAATAAATTTGAAAATTGTATGAAATTTTACGGTAGTGCTTATGGTCGATCCCGTTTCTCGTCTTGAGAACTACTTTCTTGACTGTATTTTGAGTTAAGCAGTTGGCGCGACTTCAGTTCTAGCCAATAAAGTCAAATCTTGTGTGGTTCCTCCATGGTAACATAGCTGCCCGAGGTCACAAAGTTAGCAAGTACAATAAATTTGAAAATTGTATGAAATTTCACGGTAGTGCTTATGGTCGATCCCGTTTCTCGGCTTGAGAGCTACTTTCTTGACTCTATTTTGAGTTAAGCAATTGGCGCGTCTTCAGTTCTAGCCAATAAAGTCAAATCTTGTGTGGTTCCTCTATGGTAACATAGCTGCCCGAGGTCGCAAAGTTAGCAAGTACAAGAAATTTGAAAATTGTATGTAATTTCACATTTGTGCTTATGGTCGATCCCGTTTCTCGGCTTGAGAGCTACTTTCTTGACTGTATTTTGAGTTAAGCAGTTGGCGCGACTTCAGTTCTAGCCTATAAAGTCAAATCTTGTGTGGTTCCTCCATGGTAACATAGCTGCCCGAGGTCGCAAAGTTAGCAAGTACAAGAAATTTGAAAATTGTATGAAATTTCCCGGTAGTGCTTATGGTCGATCCCGTTTCTCGGCTTGAGAACTACTTTCTTGACTGTATTTTGAGTTAAGCAGTTGGCGCGACTTCAGTTCTAGCCAATAAAGTCAAATCTTGTGTGGTTCCTCCATGGTAACATAGCTGCCCGAGGTCGCAAAGTTAGCAAGTACAAGAAATTTGAAAATTGTATGTAATTTCACATTTGTGCTTATGGTCGATCCCGTTTCTCGGCTTCAGAGCTACTTTCTTGACTGTATTTTGAGTTAAGCAATTGGCGCGTCTTCAGTTCTAGCCAATAAAGTCAAATCTTGTGTGGTTCCTCTATGGTAACATAGCTGCCCGAGGTCGCAAAGTTAGCAAGTACAAGAAATTTGAAAATTGTATGAAATTTCACGGTAGTGCTTATGGTCGATCCCGTTTCTCGGCTTGAGAGCTACTTTCTTGACTGTATTTTGAGTTAAGCAGTTGGCGCGACTTCAGTTCTAGCCAATAAAGTCAAATCTTGTGTGGTTCCTCCATGGTAACATAGCTGCCCGAGGTCACAAAGTTAGCAAGTACAATAAATTTGAAAATTGTATGAAATTTCACGGTAGTGCTTATGGTCGATCCCGTTTCTCGGCTTGAGAGCTACTTTCTTGACTCTATTTTGAGTTAAGCAGTTGGCGCGACTTCAGTTCTAGCCTATAAAGTCAAATCTTGTGTGGTTCCTCCATGGTAACATAGCTGCCCGAGGTCGCAAAGTTAGCAAGTACAATAAATTTGAAAATTGTATGAAATTTCACGGTAGTGCTTATGGTCGATCCCGTTTCTCGGTTTGAGAGCTACTTTCTTGACTGTATTTTGAGTTAAGCAGTTGGCGCGACTTCAGTTCTAGCCAATAAAGTCAAATCTTGTGTGGTTCCTCCATGGTAACATAGCTGCCCGAGGTCGCAAAGTTAGCAAGTACAAGAAATTTGAAAATTGTATGAAATTTCACGGTAGTGCTTATGGTCGATCCCGTTTCTCGGCTTGAGAACTACTTTCTTGACTGCATTTTGAGTTAAGCAGTTGGCGCGACTTCAGTTCTAGCCAATAAAGTCATATCTTGTGTGGTTCCTCCATGGTAACATAGCTGTCCGAGGTCACAAAGTTAGCAAGTACAATAAATTTGAAGATTGTATGAAATTTCACGGTAGTGCTTATGGTCGATCCCGTTTCTCGGCTTCAGAGCTACTTTCTTGACTGTATTTTGACTTAAGCAGTTGGCGCGACTTCAGTTCTAGCCAATAAAGTCAAATCTTGTGTGGTTCCTCCATGGTAACATAGCTGCCCGAGGTCACAAAGTTAGCAAGTACAATAAATTTGAAAATTGTATGAAATTTTACGGTAGTGCTTATGGTCGATCCCGTTTCTCGGCTTGAGAGCTACTTTCTTGACTGTATTTTGAGTTACGCAGTTGGCGCGACTTTAGTTCTAGCCGATAAAGTCAAATCTTGTGTGGTTCCTCCATGGTAACATAGCTGCCCGAGGTCGCAAAGTTAGCAAGTACAATAAATTTTAAAATTGTATGAAATTTTACGGTAGTGCTTATGGTCGATCCCGTTTCTCGGCTTGAGAACTACTTTCTTGACTGTATTTTGAGTTAAGCAGTTGGCGCGACTTCAGTTCTAGCCAATAAAGTCAAATCTTGTGTGGTTCCTCAATGGTAACATAGCTGCCCGAGGTCACAAAGTTAGCAAGTACAATAAATTTGAAAATTGTATGAAATTTCACGGTAGTGCTTATGGTCGATCCCGTTTCTCGGCTTGATAGCTACTTTCTTGACTCTATTTTGAGTTAAGCAGTTGGCGCGACTTCAGTTCTAGCCTATAAAGTCAAATCTTGTGTGGTTCCTCCATGGTAACATAGCTGCCCGAGGTCGCAAAATTAGCAAGTACAATAAATTTGAAAATTGTATGAAATTTCACGGTAGTGCTTATGGTCGATCCCGTTTCTCGGCTTGAGAACTACTTTCTTGACTGTATTTTGAGTTAAGCAGTTGGCGCGACTTCAGTTCTAGCCAATAAAGTCAAATCTTGTGTGGTTCCTCCATGGTAACATAGCTGCCCGAGGTCACAAAGTTAGCAAGTACAATAAATTTGAAAATTGTATGAAATTTCACGGTAGTGCTTATGGTCGATCCCGTTTCTCGGCTTGAGAGCTACTTTCTTGACTCTATTTTGAGTTAAGCAGTTGGCGCGACTTCAGTTCTAGCCTATAAAGTCAAATCTTGTGTGGTTCCTCCATGGTAACATAGCTGCCCGAGGTCGCAAAGTTAGCAAGTACAATAAATTTGAAAATTGTATGAAATTTCACGGTAGTGCTTATGGTCGATCCCGTTTCTCGGCTTGAGAGCTACTTTCTTGACTGTATTTTGAGTTGAGCAGTTGGCGCGACTTCAGTTCTAGCCAATAAAGTCAAATCTTGTGTGGTTCCTCCATGGTAACATAGCTGCCCGAGGTCGCAAAGTTAGCAAGTACAAGAAATTTGAAAATTGTATGAAATATCACGGTAGTGCTTATGGTCGATCCCGTTTCTCGGCTTGAGAGCTACTTTCTTGACTCTATTTTGGGTTAAGCAGTTGGCGCGACTTCAGTTCTAGCCAATAAAGTCAAATCTTGTGTGGTTCCTCCATGGTAACATAGCTGCCCGAGGTCACAAAGTTAGCAAGTACAATAAATTTGAAAATTGTATGAAATTTCACGGTAGTGCTTATGGTCGATCCCGTTTCTCGGCTTGAGAGCTACTTTCTTGACTGTATTTTGAGTTAAGCAGTTGGCGCGACTTCAGTTCTAGCCAATAAAGTCAAATCTTGTGTGGTTCCTCCATGGTAACATAGCTGCCCGAGGTCGCAAAGTTAGCAAGTACAATTAATTTGAAAATTGTATGAAGTTTTACGGTAGTGCTTATGGTCGATCCCGTTTCTCGGCTTGAGAGCTACTTTCTTGACTGTATTTTGAGTTACGCAGTTGGCGCGACTTTAGTTCTAGCCGATAAAGTCAAATCTTGTGTGGTTCCTCCATGGTAACATAGCTGCCCGAGGTCGCAAAGTTAGCAAGTACAATAAATTTTAAAATTGTATGAAATTTTACGGTAGTGCTTATGGTCGATCCCGTTTCTCGGCTTGAGAACTACTTTCTTGACTGTATTTTGAGTTAAGCAGTTGGCGCGACTTCAGTTCTAGCCAATAAAGTCAAATCTTGTGTGGTTCCTCAATGGTAACATAGCTGCCCGAGGTCACAAAGTTAGCAAGTACAATAAATTTGAAAATTGTATGAAATTTCACGGTAGTGCTTATGGTCGATCCCGTTTCTCGGCTTGATAGCTACTTTCTTGACTCTATTTTGAGTTAAGCAGTTGGCGCGACTTCAGTTCTAGCCTATAAAGTCAAATCTTGTGTGGTTCCTCCATGGTAACATAGCTGCCCGAGGTCGCAAAATTAGCAAGTACAATAAATTTGAAAATTGTATGAAATTTCACGGTAGTGCTTATGGTCGATCCCGTTTCTCGGCTTGAGAACTACTTTCTTGACTGTATTTTGAGTTAAGCAGTTGGCGCGACTTCAGTTCTAGCCAATAAAGTCAAATCTTGTGTGGTTCCTCCATGGTAACATAGCTGCCCGAGGTCACAAAGTTAGCAAGTACAATAAATTTGAAAATTGTATGAAATTTCACGGTAGTGCTTATGGTCGATCCCGTTTCTCGGCTTGAGAGCTACTTTCTTGACTCTATTTTGAGTTAAGCAGTTGGCGCGACTTCAGTTCTAGCCTATAAAGTCAAATCTTGTGTGGTTCCTCCATGGTAACATAGCTGCCCGAGGTCGCAAAGTTAGCAAGTACAATAAATTTGAAAATTGTATGAAATTTCACGGTAGTGCTTATGGTCGATCCCGTTTCTCGGCTTGAGAGCTACTTTCTTGACTGTATTTTGAGTTGAGCAGTTGGCGCGACTTCAGTTCTAGCCAATAAAGTCAAATCTTGTGTGGTTCCTCCATGGTAACATAGCTGCCCGAGGTCGCAAAGTTAGCAAGTACAAGAAATTTGAAAATTGTATGAAATATCACGGTAGTGCTTATGGTCGATCCCGTTTCTCGGCTTGAGAGCTACTTTCTTGACTCTATTTTGGGTTAAGCAGTTGGCGCGACTTCAGTTCTAGCCAATAAAGTCAAATCTTGTGTGGTTCCTCCATGGTAACATAGCTGCCCGAGGTCACAAAGTTAGCAAGTACAATAAATTTGAAAATTGTATGAAATTTCACGGTAGTGCTTATGGTCGATCCCGTTTCTCGGCTTGAGAGCTACTTTCTTGACTGTATTTTGAGTTAAGCAGTTGGCGCGACTTCAGTTCTAGCCAATAAAGTCAAATCTTGTGTGGTTCCTCCATGGTAACATAGCTGCCCGAGGTCGCAAAGTTAGCAAGTACAATTAATTTGAAAATTGTATGAAGTTTTACGGTAGTGCTTATGGTCGATCCCGTTTCTCGGCTTGAGAACTACTTTCTTGACTGTATTTTGAGTTAAGCAGTTGGCGCGACTTCAGTTCTAGCCAATAAAGTCAAATCTTGTGTGGTTCCTCCATGGTAACATAGCTGCCCGAGGTCACAAAGTTAGCAAGTACAATAAATTTGAAAATTGTATGAAATTTCACGGTAGTGCTTATGGTCGATCCCGTTTCTCGGCTTGAGAGCTACTTTCTTGACTCTATTTTGAGTTAAGCAGTTGGCGCGACTTCAGTTCTAGCCTATAAAGTCAAATCTTGTGTGGTTCCTCCATGGTAACATAGCTGCCCGAGGTCGCAAAGTTAGCAAGTACAATAAATTTGAAAATTGTATGAAATTTCACGGTAGTGCTTATGGTCGATCCCGTTTCTCGGCTTGAGAACTACTTTCTTGACTGTATTTTGAGTTAAGCAGTTGGCGCGACTTCAGTTCTAGCCAATAAAGTCAAATCTTGTGTGGTTCCTCCATGGTAACATAGCTGCCCGAGGTCACAAAGTTAGCAAGTACAATAAATTTGAAAATTGTATGAAATTTCACGGTAGTGCTTATGGTCGATCCCGTTTCTCGGCTTGAGAACTACTTTCTTGACTGTATTTTGAGTTAAGCAGTTGGCGCGACTTCAGTTCTAGCCAATAAAGTCAAATCTTGTGTGGTTCCTCCATGGTAACATAGCTGCCCGAGGTCACAAAGTTAGCTAGTACAATAAATTTGAAAATTGTATGAAATTTCACGGTAGTGCTTATGGTCGATCCCGTTTCTCGGCTTGAGAACTACTTTCTTGACTGTATTTTGAGTTAAGCAGTTGGCGCGACTTCAGTTCTAGCCAATAAAGTCAAATCTTGTGTGGTTCCTCCATGGTAACATAGCTGCCCGAGGTCGCAAAGTTAGCAAGTACAATAAATTTGAAAATTGTATGAAATTTCACGGTAGTGCTTATGGTCGATCCCGTTTCTCGGCTTGAGAACTACTTTCTTGACTGTATTTTGAGTTAAGCAGTTGGCGCGACTTCAGTTCTAGCCAATAAAGTCAAATCTTGTGTGGTTCCTCCATGCTAACATAGCTGCCCGAGGTCACAAAGTTAGCAAGTACAATAAATTTGAAAATTGTATGAAATTTCACGGTAGTGCTTATGGTCGATCCCGTTTCTCGGCTTGAGAACTACTTTCTTGACTGTATTTTGAGTTAAGCAGTTGGCGCGACTTCAGTTCTAGCCTATAAAGTCAAATCTTGTGTGGTTCCTCCATGGTAACATAGCTGCCCGAGGTCACAAAGTTAGCTAGTACAATAAATTTGAAAATTGTATGAAATTTCACGGTAGTGCTTATGGTCGATCCCGTTTTTCGGCTTGAGAACTACTTTCTTGACTGTATTTTGAGTTAAGCAGTTGGCGCGACTTCAGTTCTAGCCAATAAAGTCAAATCTTGTGTGGTTCCTCCATGGTAACATAGCTGCCCAATGTCGCAAAGTTAGCAAGTACAAGAAATTTGAAAATTGTATGAAATTTCACGGTAGTGCTTATGGTCGATCCCGTTTCTCGGCTTGAGAACTACTTTCTTGACTGTATTTTGAGTTAAGCAGTTGGCGCGACTTCAGTTCTAGCCAATAAAGTCAAATCTTGTGTGGTTCCTCCATGGTAACATAGCTGCCCGAGGTCGCAAAGTTAGCAAGTACAAGAAATTTGAAAATTGTATGAAATTTCACGGTAGTGCTTATGGTCGATCCCGTTTCTCGGCTTGAGAACTACTTTCTTGACTGTATTTTGAGTTAAGCAGTTGGCGCGACTTCAGTTCTAGCCTATAAAGTCAAATCTTGTGTGGTTCCTCCATGGTAACATAGCTGCCCGAGGTCACAAAGTTAGCAAGTACAAAAAATTTGAAAATTGTATGAAATTTCACGATAGTGCTTATGGTCTGTAGAAAAAAGGGAAAGTTGTACACCCGCGAAAAATGAACGAGTAAAAAAAATACCAAAAAAACCTTTACTTAAACGTATGCCTTTATTGAGGAACTCAAGCGAACAACCAATCAAAAAAGCAAGCGGGCCGGAAGATGATACTATGTGTCGGCCGATTTTCTTTTTTTGTAAAGAAGTCAAATTGCTGAACTTTGGTGGAGAGTAAGTTCGAAAGCAGTGTTGCCATTATTTTTTAACATCCTCCGCCGGGCAAGAAGAAATTTCCAGAGGGTAAAGCAACTGGATTGGTCTCCTCAACTGTTTTCCATCAGCTAGTCTGATCAGACAAGACCTGACTTTCTGGTCCCGCCCAACAAACGTCTGTTCCACAATGGCCATTTTCCAATTAACACGTGAGATCGAAGGATCAGAGACCAACACCACATCACCTGTCTTCAGTTGTACTGAGGGGCCGTTCGGGTGAAAATGGAATGAACGCAAGAGTTGTAAGTACTCCGAATACCATCGTTTTTTAAGTTGAGTTGTAAATTTCATACGCTGTTTCCATACATTACGAAGAAAGCCCGCTTCCGAATGTTCTGTCCAGGGACTTAAACTTATTGTGCGAGGCCCGATCAAAAAACTTGACGGCGTTAACGGCGATAAGTCCAATGGATCAGCACTAACATATGTTAGGGGGCGTCTGTTTATAATTTCTTCCGCTTCAGTGAGAAGAGTCCTCAATTGATCAAAATTTAACTTCGCCTTACCAATTGTAACCTTCAAAACGTTTTTCATAGTGCGAATCATTCTTTCCCAGAAGCCGCCCCACCACGGGGCTCGCTCTACTATAAAACGCCACTGGATTTTTCGTTGCGACAGGAACCCTTGAAGTGCTTCTTCGTCCCAAGAGCAATCGGGATTCTTTAACTCAATTGCGGCCCTCCGGAATGTTTTAGCATTGTCAGACATGATTAAGGAGGGTACACCTCTTCTACTGATGAAGCGCCTCAAGGCCATCAGAAAATTTTCCGTCGAAAGACTTGTTACCAACTCCAAATGAACGGCTCGTATAGCCGCACAAGTGAAAATTGCAATATAAACCTTGGCCGCCTCCCGCTTATCATTGTAACAATAGAGAGGACCCGCAAAATCCACTCCCACGTTATCGAATGGTCGAGACAAAACTATCCTTTCTTTGGGCAGCGGCGCAAAAGGCTGGCAGGCAGGCTGACCCCACAGCTTCCTGCATATAACACACCCCTTGATACGTCTTTTTATTGCTTGGCGGCCCTTGATAATCCACATACGCCTCCGAAGTTCAGTCAAAACAATATTGACACCGGCATGAAGAAAACGTCGATGGTATTCATCAATAATTAAATCGACGAGATGCGAATTTGCAGGAAGTATCACTGGATGTTTGGCTATCGAGGATTCTTCAAGAGCCTGAAGGCGACCACCCAACCTCAGAATTCCGTCATGGTTCAGGAAAGGTGCGAGTTTTTCTATTTTCGATGACTTTATAACTTTTCCCTTCTGCAAAAGAGAGACTTCATCAGCAAAATGATCCTTTTGTACATACCTCAGCCAATAATTCTCGGCAGCCTGAATCTCTGATGCGGAAAGAGGTTTCATAGAGCATTCTTTGTCAGAATACGGTCTCTTCTTTTCCTTTAAATGCTGAACGAAACGTTGAATGAATGCGGTCACTCTAAGCAAGCGACCCCAGCTGCTATAGTCTTTGTAAGCTATTAATGGCGGATTATTTCCAACCGGAGGTGAAGATGTTAAATCTGCTAAAAGCAAAGTAGAAGTGATCGCTGATTCATCTTGGCCATCTTCCTCCCAAACGTCATCGAAATCTTGAAGCCATTGTGGTCCATGGGCCCATGAGGTAGATTTTCGAAGAGCATCACCGGAAATCCCTCGGGTGAGTAGATCGGCTGGATTTTCTTTGCCCTTGCAGTGGCGCCACTGTGACACCCGCGTAAGTTTACGTATTTCTTCTACCCTATTTTGGACATAGGGCTTCCATCTCTGCGAATCGCCTCGAATCCAGCTCAATGTTATCTTGGAATCTGTCCACAGATAGTACGTCACATTTGTAAGTTTTAATAACCTCTTGAGATACGAATGAAGGCGTGAAGCTATAAGAGCAGCTGTCAACTCAAGCTTAGGTAATGTCAGTTCACTATCTCCATCTTCCTTAATAGGCGCAATGCGATTTTTAGCGCACAAAAATTCAACTTGGACCTGACCATTTAATGAAACGCTTTTGAAGAATGCAACAGTACCATAGGCCTTTATACTGGCATCTGCAAAGATATGAATTTGGATAGCAGTCTGATTAGGGTGACAAGTCAAGACTGCTCTTGGAAATGTCACAGATTTTAGTTCAATAATGCTTTTTATACAGTCTTCCCACTGGATTAATAAATCTCCCACCAGCATTTGATCCCAAAGATAGTTTTTCTTCCACAAGATCTGGAAGAGAATTTTCAATTTAACAATAGTAGGGCCAAGAATACCTAGGGGATCATAAATCCTAGCAATGGCTTGCAAAACATTGCGTTTGGTTCCTCTTGTCATACTTGAACTCAGCATCGCTTCTATAGTATCCACCGGTACGGACAACTCATCGGTATGCAGAAACCACGAAAGACCAAGAACCTTTTGTACGGGTGGTGGTTCACAAGAACTCATCCGACTTCGGACAAGGATACTATTGGAATTCCACTTGTGTAAGTTCATGGAAGCTCTTTTGAAAATGCTTGTGGCTTCAACACAGGTCCGCAATGCCTCGGCTTCCGTATTAACGCTAATAACCAAGTCGTCCATATAGATGTTTTGCAAAGCCGTACATGTATCCGGAAACTGATGTTTTTCGCTCGCAAGATGATGTCGAATAGCAGCGCCTAATAGGAAGGGGCTGCTGTTTACACCAAAAGTTACCCTGGTCATCCTGAATTCAGCGCGCTCTAAGCTATCAGAAGGTGATCTTAGCTCGTTAGCAAACCAAAAGAAGCGATGGGTATCACGGTCTTCTTCATGTAGTATGATTTGGAGGAATGCCTTTTCGATGTCCGCAACTATGCCATATGGGCCTAAACGAAAATTTAGTAAAACCATCAAAACGTCTGGCAGCAGGTTGGCTCCAGTCCAAAGTAAATCGTTGAGCGAATGCACGCCCTCTTCATAAGCGGAAGCATCGAAAACTATACGCAGCTTTGTTGACAAGTTGGTATCTTTATACACGGGCCGATGCGGCAGATAGAAGATACGCTGATTAGGCTGTTCTTTTGACTCCTGCACTGGCTCTACAATACCCTCTTTAATTAGTTCCCGTACCGCCGCATCATAATCCATCAGTTTGTTGGGGTCTCGTGCTAGGCGACGATAAAGTGCTTCAAAACGCCTACTTGCTTGAGCCTTATTGGTACATAGAACGGAATCATTATCTTTCCAGGGTAACTTGGCGACGTAACGTGAACCTTCCTTGGAAATGCATCTATCGATCAACGTATTTGTCAGCGCAGTATTTTCATCGGCATCGTTCCTTATCCCAATGGTTTCCAGCGACCAGAAATCATGCGGATATGCCAAACTCAGCAAATTACTAGAACGAAGGCAAGAGTTTTCATTAAGTGCATGTTTATTTTCACTTACGGAATTGTGAAGTCCCTGCAATGTCCAACCAAATACGGTTTCAATAGCTCTTAGCTGATTTGTAAGACGACGCTGTTTCCCTGTTATGACGGTCCAGTAAAAATCAGAACCAATGAGAAGGCTCAGACCATCCATGGATTCAACTCCTTCAGGCCGAACGTTGGCTAGTTTTATACTCCTAAAGAGCGCACAATCTTCCTGTGGTACTTCTAATACATCGAGGCAAATTTCTGGGACCACCACTGCTACCAAAGAAACCATAGCCCCATTGTCCATCTCGCTACGTAGGTTGACAGCGACCTTGGCAAAGGTTTCCATAGGATTTGCTTTCTTATTTCCGAATGGAATGACGGATAGTCTTATTTCTCCTAGTCGCTTCAGCCTTAATTTTTGGACAACGCTTTCCCGGATGTAGGTGTAGTGACTCCCACCATCTATTATCGCCCGTATAGAAAGAAGTTGATTTTTTTCTTGCGCGGTGCATCTCACCGTCTTAAGAAAAATATTTGATTTACCATTATGTACACACAAGTTTAGCGTACTGTCTCTTGTCATATTTGACATTTCGCCCTTCTCTCCGTTTTCCATTTGTGATACTGGTGGAGTGCTCTTATAGTTGGGATCGCACATTGTTGTCATATGTCTACCATGACACTTTTTGCATGACAGAAATTTGCCGCTCCTGCATTTCTTCGATGAATGTCCCTGCTTTGCACAGCGGAAGCATCGACCGCTTGTTCTTAATGTGTTTATTTTCTCTGAGAAAGAAATTTTGCTGTCGCACTCTTTTGTAGCATGACTCTTGGATTTGCAAAATACACAAGTGTCATCGTTAAAAACTATTAAGCTCGATGCTGTGTTTGTGACAGATGGTTTTGGTTTTACGTTTGCGTGTGTGACACCACTTCTCTCCAGAGATTCGACCTCGCGTTTCAGGAATCGTAGAATATCATTAACTTCATCGCTGTTAATGATGGGAAGTGATGACCCACCTTTATTAGAGGATGTATCGGTTACGTGAGGGGACGTCTGATCCATTTGTCTATGATAATCAGTTCGCAAGTCCGTTGGTAGACAACGCAGTAGAATTGATCGAAGCATGACACAGTAATGATTGCTGGGCACTTGCAGTGCCGTGAGCGAACGAGTGCATGCAATTACCTTTCCGTACAGATTACGTAAACCAGAAACATCAGTACGGTTTTGAACAACACTGAGGTTTATCAACTGCTGAATGTGCTTGTCAATGAGCTTTTCTGAGTTTCCGAACTGCTCTTGTAGCAGAGAGATAGCAGCTTCATAGCACTTCTCCGAAGGCGTAAACCCAGCTATGGTTTTCCTTGCATCACCGGTCAATACGGATTCCAAATAATTGAACTTTTCAGGAGGAGAAAGGTTTGGATTTTCATGCACTACACACTGAAACTGTTAGCAAAATGGTAGCCATTGATCAAAGCTCCCATCAAAGCGTTTGAGCTGAAGCTTTGGCAGTTTAGCTCCGTTACTGTGAGATCTCGATGAAATTGAAAGGTTACCTGGTTCAATAACTGTTGGGGCGGGATTTTGCTTTTGGCGTAGTTTAACTAACCGCATATTAAGACGAGCGAGTGTACCGACAGCTTGATCTTGATATTCGATGATTTTTTCAACAGTATCATTCGCCGTGAGTAATCCCTTTTGCTTTAGGTCCTCGTTGACAGAATTGAGGCTATCGCTTAGTGCCGTCAACCTTTGAATTAGTCTAACAATTTCCTCTTCGATCTCATCGAATTTTGGTGAATTATCATCCGTGAGTTGCGAGCTCTCATCTTTTAAATATTCCGTAGCGGCCTTGACGATCTTTGTTATTTGTCCTCTAAATGCCGCACGTGTTGAAAACTCCATCTTGAATCGCGATAATTCTCTTTTAATTTCTGAACGCCGGAGTTGTACGACTTTTTTTTTTGTTTTTTTTTTTACCGATTTTTCTGATTCCCGGGTTTCAGCACCAAATGTAGAAAAAAGGAAAGTTGAACACCCGCGAAAAATGAACGAGTAAAAAAAATACCAAAAAAACCTTTACTTAAACGTATGCCTTTATTGAGGAACTCAAGCGAACAACCAATCAAAAACGCAAGCGGGCCGGAAGATGATACTATGTGTCGGCCGATTTTCTTTTTTTGTAAAGAAGTCAAATTGCTGAACTTTGGTGGAGAGTAAGTTCGAAAGCAGTGTTGCCATTATTTTTTAACATGGTCGATCCCGTTTCTCGGCTTGAGAACTACTTTCTTGACTGTATTTTGAGTTAAGCAGTTGGCGCGACTTCAGTTCTAGCCTATAAAGTCAAATCTTGTGTGGTTCCTCCATGGTAACATAGCTGCCCGAGGTCGCAAAGTTAGCAAGTACAAGAAATTTGAAAATTGTATGAAATTTCACGGTAGTGCTTATGGTCGATCCCGTTTCTCGGCTTGAGAACTACTTTCTTGACTGTATTTTAAGTTAAGCAGTTGGCGCGACTTCAGTTCTAGCCAATAAAGTCAAATCTTGTGTGGTTCCTCCATGGTAACATAGCTGCCCGAGGTCACAAAGTTAGCAAGTACAATAAATTTGAAAATGGTATGAAATTTCACGGTAGTGCTTATGGTCGATCCCGTTTCTCGGCTTCAGAGCTACTTTCTTGACTCTATTTTGAGTTAAGCAGTTGGCGCGACTTCAGTTCTAGCCTATAAAGTCAAATCTTGTGTGGTTCCTCCATGGTAACATAGCTGCCCGAGGTCGCAAAGTTAGCAAGTACAAGAAATTTGAAAATTGTATGAAATTTCACGGTAGTGCTTATGGTCGATCCCGTTTCTCGGCTTGAGAACTACTTTCTTGACTGTATTTTGAGTTAAGCAGTTGGCGCGACTTCAGTTCTAGCCAATAAAGTCAAATCTTGTGTGGTTCCTCCATGGTAACATAGCTGCCCGAGGTCGCAAAGTTAGCAAGTACAAGAAATTTGAAAATTGTATGAAATTTCACGGTAGTGCTTATGGTCGATCCCGTTTCTCGGCTTGAGAACTACTTTCTTGACTGTATTTTGAGTTAAGCAGTTGGCGCGACTTCAGTTCTAGCCAATAAAGTCAAATCTTGTGTGGTTCCTCCATGGTAACATAGCTGCCCGAGGTCACAAAGTTAGCAAGTACAATAAATTTGAAAATTGTATGAAATTTCACGGTAGTGCTTATGGTCGATCCCGTTTCTCGGCTTGAGAACTACTTTCTTGACTGTATTTTGAGTTAAGAAGTTGGCGCGACTTCAGTTCTAGCCTATAAAGTCAAATCTTGTGTGGTTCCTCCATGGTAACATAGCTGCCCGAGGTCGCAAAGTTAGCAAGTACAAGAAATTTGAAAATTGTATGAAATTTCACGGTAGTGCTTATGGTCGATCCCGTTTCTCGGCTTGAGAACTACTTTCTTGACTGTATTTTGAGTTAAGCAGTTGGCGCGACTTCAGTTCTAGCCAATAAAGTCAAATCTTGTGTGGTTCCTCCATGGTAACATAGCTGCCCGAGGTCACAAAGTTAGCAAGTACAATAAATTTGAAAATTGTATGAAATTTCACGGTAGTGCTTATGGTCGATCCCGTTTCTCGGCTTGAGAGCTACTTTCTTGACTCTATTTTGAGTTAAGCAGTTGGCGCGACTTCAGTTCTAGCCTATAAAGTCAAATCTTGCGTGGTTCCTCCATGGTAACATAGCTGCCCGAGGTCGCAAAGTTAGCAAGTACAAGAAATTTGAAAATTGTATGAAATTTCACGGTAGTGCTTATGGTCGATCCCGTTTCTCGGCTTGAGAACTACTTTCTTGACTGTATTTTGAGTTAAGCAGTTGGCGCGACTTCAGTTCTAGCCAATAAAGTCAAATCTTGTGTGGTTCCTCCATGGTAACATAGCTGCCCGAGGTCACAAAGTTAGCAAGTACAATAAATTTGAAAATTGTATGAAATTTCACGGTAGTGCTTATGGTCGATCCTGTTTCTCGGCTTGAGAACTACTTTCTTGACTGTATTTTGAGTTAAGCAGTTGGCGCGACTTCAGTTCTAGCCAATAAAGTCAAATCTTGTGTGGTTCCTCCATGGTAACATAGCTGCCCGAGGTCACAAAGTTAGCAAGTTCAATAAATTTGAAAATTGTATGAAATTTCACGGTAGTGCTTATGGTCGATCCCGTTTCTTGGCTTGAGAGCTACTTTCTTGACTGTATTTTGAGTTAAGCAGTTGGCGCGACTTCAGTTCTAGCCTATAAAGTCAAATCTTGTGTGGTTCCCGCATGGTAACATAGCTGCCCGAGGTCACAAAGTTAGCAAGTACAATAAATTTGAAAATTTTTATGAAATTTCACGGTAGTGCTTATGGTCGATCCCGTTTCTCGGCTTGAGAGCTACTTTCTTGACTGTATTTTGAGTTAAGCAGTTGGCGCAACTTCAGTTCTAGCCTATAAAGTCAAATCTTGTGTGGTTCCTCCATGGTAACATAGCTGCCCGAGGTCGCAAAGTTAGCAAGTACAAGAAATTTGAAAATTGTATGAAATTTCACGGTAGTGCTTATGGTCGATCCCGTTTCTCGGCTTGAGAACTACTTTCTTGACTGTATTTTGAGTTAAGCAGTTGGCGCGACTTCAGTACTAGCCTATAAAGTCAAATCTTGTGTGGTTCCTCCATGGTAACATAGCTGCCCGAGGTCGCAAAGTTAGCAAGTACAAGAAATTTAAAAATTGTATGAAATTTCACGGTAGTGCTTATGGTCGATCCCGTTTCTCGGCTTGAGAACTACTTTCTTGACTGTATTTTGAGTTAAGCAGTTGGCGCGACTTCAGTTCTAGCCAATAAAGTCAAATCTTGTGTGGTTCCTCCATGGTAACATAGCTGCCCGAGGTCACAAAGTTAGCAAGTACAATAAATTTGAAAATTGTATGAAATTTCACGGTAGTGCTTATGGTCGATCCCGTTTCTCGGCTTGAGAACTACTTTCTTGACTCTATTTTGAGTTAAGCAGTTGGCGCGACTTCAGTTCTAGCCAATAAAGTCAAATCTTGTGTGGTTCCTCCATGGTAACATAGCTGCCCGAGGTCGCAAAGTTAGCAAGTACAAGAAATTTGAAAATTGTATGAAATTTCACGGTAGTGCTTATGGTCGATCCCGTTTCTCGGCTTGAGAACTACTTTCTTGACTGTATTTTGAGTTAAGCAGTTGGCGCGACTTCAGTTCTAGCCAATAAAGTCAAATCTTGTGTGGTTCCTCCATGGTAACATAGCTGCCCGAAGTCGCAAATTTAGCAAGTACAAGAAATTTGAAAATTGTATGAAATTTCACGGTAGTGCTTATGGTCGATCCCGTTTCTCGGCTTGAGAACTACTTTCTTGACTGTATTTTGAGTTAAGCAGTTGGCGCGACTTCAGTTCTAGCCTATAAAGTCAAATCTTGTGTGGTTCCTCCATGGTAACATAGCTGCCCGAGGTCACAAAGTTAGCAAATACAAGAAAATTGAAAATTGTATGAAATTTCACGGTAGTGCTTATGGTCGATCCCGTTTCTCGGCTTGAGAGCTACTTTCTTGACTCTATTTTGAGTTAAGCAGTTGGCGCGACTTCAGTTCTAGCCTATAAAGTCAAATCTTGTGTGGTTCCTCCATGGTAACATAGCTGCCCGAG
This sequence comes from Merodon equestris, assembly GCA_958301585.1. NCBI lineage: Eukaryota > Metazoa > Arthropoda > Insecta > Diptera > Syrphidae > Merodon > Merodon equestris. Next base: position 146,596 of record CATQJT010000244.1, read on the forward strand.
GTCGCAAAGTTAGCAAGTACAAGAAATTTGAAAATTGTATGAAATTTCACGGTAGTGCTTATGGTCGATCCCGTTTCTCGGCTTGAGAACTACTTTCTTGACTGTATTATCTTGTGTGGTTCCTCCATGGTAACATAGCTGCCCGAGGTCACAAAATTAGCAAGTACAATAAATTTGAAAATTGTATGAAATTTCACGGTAGTGCTTATGGTCGATCCCGTTTCTCGGCTTGAGAGCTACTTTCTTGACTCTATTTTGAGTTAAGCAGTTGGCGCGACTTCAGTTCTAGCCTATAAAGTCAAATCTTGTGTGGTTCCTCCATGGTAACATAGCTGCCCGAGGTCGCAAAGTTAGCAAGTACAAGAAATTTGAAAATTGTATGAAATTTCACGGTAGTGCTTATGGTCGATCGCGTTTCTCGGCTTGAGAACTACTTTCTTGACTGTATTTTGAGTTAAGCAGTTGGCGCGACTTCAGTTCTAGCCAATAAAGTCAAATCTTGTGTGGTTCCTCCATGGTAACATAGCTGCCCGAGGTCGCAAAGTTAGCAAGTACAAGAAATTTGAAAATTGTATGTAATTTCACATTAGTGCTTATGGTCGATCCCATTTCTCGGCTTCAGAGCTACTTTCTTGACTGTATTTTGAGTTAAGCAGTTGGCGCGACTTCAGTTCTAGCCAATAAAGTCAAATCTTGTTTGGTTCCTCCACGGTAACATAGCTGCCCGAGGTCGCAAAGTTAGCAAGTACAAGAAATTTGAAAATTGTATGAAATTTCACGGTAATGCTTATGGTCGATCCCGTTTCTCGGCTTGAGAACTACTTTCTTGACTGTATTTTGAGTTAAGCAGTTGGCGCGACTTCAGTTCTAGCCTATAAAGTCAAATCTTGTGTGGTTCCTCTATGGTAACATAGCTGCCCGAGGTGGCAAAGTTAGCAAGTACAAGAAATTTGAAAATTGTATGAAATTTCACGGTAGTGCTTATGGTCGATCCCGTTTCTCGGCTTGAGAGCTACTTTCTTGACTCTATTTTGAGTTAAGCAATTGGCGCGACTTCAGTTCTAGCCTATAAAGTCAAATCTTGTGTGGTTTCTCCATGGTAACATAGCTGCCCGAGGTCGCAAAGTTAGCAAGTACAATAAATTTGAAAATTGTATGAAATTTCACGGTAGTGCTTATGGTCGATCCCGTTTCTCGGCTTGAGAGCTACTTTCTTGACTGTATTTTGAGTTAGGCGGTTGGCGCGACTTCAGTTCTAGCCTATAAAGTCAAATCTTGTGTGGTTCCTCCATGGTAACATAGCTGCCCGAGGTCGCAAAATTAGCAAGTACAATAAATTTGAAAATTGTATGAAATTTCACGGTAGTGCTTGTGGTCGATCCCGTTTCTCGGCTTGAGAACTATTTTCTTGACTGTATTTTGAGTTAAGCAGTTGGCGCGACTTCAGTTCTAGCCTATAAAGTCAAATCTTCTGTGGTTCCTCCATGGTAACATAGCTGCCCGAGGTCGCAAAGTTAGCAAGTACAAGAAATTTGAAAATTGTATGAAATTTCACGGTAGTGCTTATGGTCGATCCCGTTTCTCGGCTTGAGAGCTACTTTCTTGACTCTATTTTGAGTTAAGCAGTTGGCGCGACTTCAGTTCTAGCCTATAAAGTCAAATCTTGTGTGGTTCCTCCATGGTAACATAGCTGTCCGAGGTCGCAAAGTTAGCAAGTACAATAAATTTGAAAATTGTATGAAATTTCACGGTAGTGCTTATGGTCGATCCCGTTTCTCGGCTTGAGAGCTACTTTCTTGACTCTATTTTGAGTTAAGCAGTTGGCGCGACTTCAGTTCTAGCCTATAAAGTCAAATCTTGTGTGGTTCCTCCATGGTAACATAGCTGCCCGAGGTCGCAAAGTTAGCAAGTACAAGAAATTTGAAAATTGTATGAAATTTCACGGTAGTGCTTATGGTCGATCCCGTTTCTCGGCTTGAGAACTACTTTCTTGACTGTATTTTGAGTTACGCAGTTGGCGCGTCTTCAGTTCTAGCCAATAAAGTCAAATCTTGTGTGGTTCCTCCATGGTAACATAGCTGCCCGAGGTCACAAAGTTAGCAAGTACAATAAATTTGAAAATTGTATGAAATTTCACGGTAGTGCTTATGGTCGATCCCGTTTCTCGGCTTGAGAACTACTTTCTTGACTGTATTTTGAGTTAAGCAGTTTGCGCGACTTCAGTTCTAGCCAATAAAGTCAAATCTTGTGTGGTTCCTCCATGGTAACATAGCTGCCCGAGGTCGCAAAGTTAGCAAGTACAATAAATTTGAAAATTGTATGAAATTTCACGGTAGTGCTTATGGTCGATCCCGTTTCTCGGCTTGAGAGCTACTTTCTTGACTCTATTTTGAGTTAAGCAGTTGGCGCGACTTCAGTTCTAGCCTATAAAGTCAAATCTTGTGTGGTTCCTCCATGGTAACATAGCTGCCCGAGGTCGCAAAGTTAGCAAATACAAGAAATTTGAAAATTGTATGAAATTTCACGGTAGTGCTTATGGTCGATCCCGTTTCTCGGCTTGAGAACTACTTTCTTGACTGTATTTTGAGTTAAGCAGTTGGCGCGACTTCAGTTCTAGCCTATAAAGTCAAATCTTGTGTGGTTCCTCCATGGTAGCATAGCTGCCCGAGGTCGCAAAGTTAGCAAGTACAAGAAATTTGAAAATTGTATGAAATTTCACGGTAGTGCTTATGGTCGATCCCGTTTCTCGGCTTGAGAACTACTTTCTTGACTGTATTTTGAGTTAAGCAGTTGGTGCGACTTCAGTTCTAGCCAATAAAGTCAAATCTTGTGTGGTTCCTCCATGGTAACATAGCTGCCCGAGGTCGCAAAGTTAGCAAGTACAAGAAATTTGAAAATTGTATGTAATTTCACATTAGTGCTTATGGTCGATCCCGTTTCTCGGCTTGAGAACTACTTTCTTGACTGTATTTTGAGTTAAGCAGTTGGCGCGACTTCAGTTCTAGCCAATAAAGTCAAATCTCGTGTGGTTCCTCCATGGTAACATAGCTGCCCGAGGTCGCAAAGTTAGCAAGTACAAGAAATTTGAAAATTGTATGAAATTTCACGGTAGTGCTCATGGTCTATCCCGTTTCTCGGCTTGAGAGCTACTTTCTTGACTCTATTTTGAGTTAAGCAGTTGGCGCGACTTCAGTTCTAGCCAATATAGTCAAATCTTGTGTGGTTCCTCCATGGTAACATAGCTGCCCGAGGTCGCAAAGTTAGCAAGTACAAGAAATTTGAAAATTGTATGAATTTACACGGTAGTGCTTATGGTCGATCCCGTTTCTCGGCTTGAGAGCTACTTTCTTGACTCTATTTTGAGTTAAGCAGTTGGCGCGACTTCAGTTCTAGCCTATAAAGCCAAATCTTGTGTGGTTCCTCCATGGTAACATAGTTGCCCGAGGTCGCAAAGTTAGCAAGTACAAGAAATTTGAAAATTGTATGAAATTTCACGGTAGTGCTTATGGTCGATCCCGTTTCTCGGCTTGAGAACTACTTTCTTGACTGTATTTTGAGTTAAGCAGTTGGCGCGACTTCAGTTCTAGCCTATAAAGTCAAATCTTGTGTGGTTCCTCCATGGTAACATAGCTGCCCGAGGTCGCAAAGTTAGCAAGTACAAGAAATTTGAAAATTGTATGAAATTTCACGGTAGTGCTTATGGTCGATCCCGTTTCTCGGCTTGGGAACTACTTTCTTGACTGTATTTTGAGTTAAGCAGTTGGCGCGAGTTCAGTTCTAGCCAATAAAGTCAAATCTTGTGTGGTTCCTCCATGGTAACATAGCTGCCCGAGGTCGCAAAGTTAGCAAGTACAAGAAATTTGAAAATTGTATGAAATTTCACGGTAGTGCTTATGGTCGATCCCGTTTCTCGGCTTAAGAACTACTACTTGACTGTATTTTGAGTTAAGCAGTTGGCGCGACTTCAGTTCTAGCCAATAAAGTCAAATCTTGTGTGGTTCCTCCATGGTAACATAGCTGCCCGAGGTCGCAAAGTTAGCAAGTACAAGAAATTTGAAAATTGTATGAAATTTCACGGTAGTGCTTATGGTCGATCCCGTTTCTCGGCTTGAGAACTACTTTCTTGACTGTATTTTGAGTTAAGCAGTTGGCGCGACTTCAGTTCTAGCCAATAAAGTCAAATCTTGTGTGGTTCCTCCATGGTAACATAGCTGCCCGAGGTCACAAAGTAAGCAAGTACAATAAATTTGAAAATTGTATGAAATTTCACGGTAGTGCTTATGGTCGATCCCGTTTCTCGGCTTGAGAACTACTTTCTTGACTGTATTTTGAGTTAAGCAGTTGGCGCGACTTCAGTTCTAGCCTATAAAGTCAAATCTTGTGTGGTTCCTCCATGGTAACATAGCTGCCCGAGGTCACAAAGTTAGCAAGTACAATAAATTTGAAAATTGTATGAAATTTCACGGTAGTGCTTATGGTCGATCCCGTTTCTCGGCTTGAGAACTACTTTCTTGACTGTATTTTGAGTTAAGCAGTTGGCGCGACTTCAGTTCTAGCCTATAAAGTCAAATCTTGTGTGGTTCCTCCATGGTAACATAGCTGCCCGAGGTCACAAAGTTAGCAAGTACAACAAATTTGAAAATTGTATGAAATTTCACGGTAGTGCTTATGGTCGATCCCGTTTCTCGGCTTGAGAACTACTTTCTTGACTGTATTTTGAGTTAAGCAGTTGGCGCGACTTCAGTTCTAGCCTATAAAGTCAAATCTTGTGTGGTTCCTCCATGGTAACATAGCTGCCCGAGGTCGCAAAGTTAGCAAGTACAATAAATTTGAAAATTGTATGCAATTTCACGGTAGTGCTTATGGTCGATCCCGTTTCTCGGCTTGAGAGCTACTTTCTTGACTCTATTTTGAGTTAAGCAGTTGGCGCGACTTCAGTTCTAGCCTATAAAGTCAAATCTTGTGTGGTTCCTCCATGGTAACATAGCTGCCCGAGGTCACAAAGTTAGCAAGTACAAGAAATTTGAAAATTGTATGAAATTTCACGGTAGTGCTTATGGTTGATCCCGTTTCTCGGCTTGAGAGCTACTTTCTTGACTCTATTTTGAGTTAAGCAGTTGGCGCGACTTCAGTTCTAGCCTATAAAGTCAAATCGTGTGTGGTTCCTCCATGATAACATAGCTGCCCGAGGTCACAAAGTTAGCAAGTACAATAAGTTTGAAAATTGTATGAAATTTCACGGTAGTGCTTATGGTCGATCCCGTTTCTCGGCTTGAGAACTACTTTCTTGACTGTATTTTGAGTTAAGCAGTTGGCGCGACTTCAGTTCTAGCCTATAAAGTCAAATCTTGTGTGGTTCCTCCATGGTAACATAGCTGCCCGAGGTCACAAAGTTAGCAAGTACAACAAATTTGAAAATTGTATGAAATTTCACGGTAGTGCTTATGATCGATCCCGTTTCTCGGCTTGAGAGCTACTTTCTTGACTCTATTTTGAGTTAAGCAGTTGGCGCGACTTCAGTTCTACCCTATAAAGTAAAATCTTGTGTGGTTCCTCCATGGTAACATAGCTGCCCGAGGTCGCAAAGTTAGCAAGTACAATAAATTTGAAAATTGTATGAAATGTCACGGTAGTGCTTATGGTCGATCCCGTTTCTCGGCTTGAGAGCTACTTTCTTGACTCTATTTTGAGTTAAGCAGTTGGCGCGACTTCAGTTCTAGCCTATAAAGTCAAATCTTGTGTGGTTCCTCCATGGTAACATAGCTGCCCGAGGTCACAAAGTTAGCAAGTACAATAAATTTGAAAATTGTATGAAATTTCACGGTAGTGCTTATGGTCGATCCCGTTTCTCGGCTTGAGAGCTACTTTCTTGACTCTATTTTGAGTTAAGCAGTTGGCGCGACTTCAGTTCTAGCCTATAAAGTCAAATCTTGTGTGGTTCCTCCATGGTAACATAGCTGCCCGAGGTCACAAAATTAGCAAGTACAAGAAATTTGAAAATTGTATGAAATTTCACGGTAGTGCTTATGGTTGATCCCGTTTCTCGGCTTGAGAGCTACTTTCTTGACTGTATTTTGAGTTAAGCAGTTGGCGCGACTTCAGTTCTAGCCTATAAAGTCAAATCTTGTGTGGTTCCTCCATGGTAACATAGCTGCCCGAGGTCGCAAAATTAGCAAGTACAAGAAATTTGAAAATTGTATGAAATTTCACGGTAGTGCTTATGGTCGATCCCGTTTCTCGGCTTGAGAACTACTTTCTTGACTGTATTTTGAGTTAAGCAGTTGGCGCGACTTCAGTTCTAGCCTATAAAGTCAAATCTTGTGTGGTTCCTCCATGGTAACATAGCTGCCCGAGGTCGCAAAGTTAGCAAGTACAAGAAATTTGAAAATTGTATGAAATTTCACGGTAGTGCTTATGGTCGATCCCGTTTCTCGGCTTGAGAACTACTTTCTTGACTGTATTTTGAGTTAAGCAGTTGGCGCGACTTCAGTTCTAGCCAATAAAGTCAAATCTTATGTGGTTCCTCCATGGTAACATAGCTGCCCGAGGTCGCAAAGTTAGCAAGTACAAGAAATTTGAAAATTGTATGAAATTTCACGGTAGTGCTTATGGTCGATCCCGTTTCTCGGCTTGAGAGCTACTTTCTTGACTGTATTTTGAGTTAAGCAGTTGGCGCGACTTCAGTTCTAGCCTATAAAGTCAAATCTTGTGTGGTTCCTCCATGGTAACATAGCTGCCCGAGGTCGCAAAATTAGCAAGCACAAGAAATTTGAAAATTGTATGAAATTTCACGGTAGTGCTTATGGTCGATCCCGTTTCTCGGCTTGAGAACTACTTTCTTGACTGTATTTTGAGTTAAGCAGTTGGCGCGACTTCAGTTCTAGCCTATAAAGTCAAATCTTGTGTGGTTCCTCCATGGTAACATAGCTGCCCGAGGTCGCAAAGTTAGCAAGTACAAGAAATTTGAAAATTGTATGAAATTTCACAGTAGTGCTTATGGTCGATCCCGTTTCTCGGCTTGAGAACTACTTTCTTGACTGTATTTTGAGTTAAGCAGTTGGCGCGACTTCAGTTCTAGCCTATAAAGTCAAATCTTGTGTGGTTCCTCCATGGTAACATAGCTGCCCGAGGTCGCAAAGTTAGCAAGTACAAGAAATTTGAAAACTGTATGAAATTTCACGGTAGTGCTTATGGTCGATCCCGTTTCTCGGCTTGAGAACTACTTTCTTGACTGTATTTTGAGTTAAGCAGTTGGCGCGATCTCAGTTCTAGCCTATAAAGTCAAATCTTGTGTGGTTCCTCCATGGTAACATAGCTGCCCGAGGTCGCAAAGGTAGCAAGTACAAGAAATTTGAAAATTGTATGAAATTTCACGGTAGTGCTTATGGTCGATCCCGTTTCTCGGCTTGAGAACTACTTTCTTGACTGTATTTTGAGTTAAACAGTTGGCGCGACTTCAGTTCTAACCTATAAAGTCAAATCTCGTGTGGTTCCTCCATGGTAACATAGCTGCCCGAGGTCGCAAAGTTAGCAAGTACAAGAAATTTGAAAATTGTATGAAATTTCACGGTAGTGCTTATGGTCGATCCCGTTTCTCGGCTTGAGAACTACTTTCTTGACTGTATTTTGAGTTAAGCAGTTGGCGCGACTTCAGTTCTAGCCTATAAAGTCAAATCTTGTGTGGTTCCTCCATGGTAACATAGCTGCCCGAGGTCACAAAGTTAGCAAGTACAATAAATTTGAAAATTGTATGAAATTTCACGGTAGTGCTTATGGTCGATCCCGTTTCTCGGCTTGAGAACTACTTTCTTGACTGTATTTTGAGTTAAGCAGTTGGCGCGACTTCAGTTCTAGCCTATAAAGTCAAATCTTGTGTGGTTCCTCCATGGTAACATAGCTGCCCGAGGTCACAAAGTTAGCAAGTACAACAAATTTGAAAATTGTATGAAATTTCACGGTAGTGCTTATGGTCGATCCCGTTTCTCGGCTTGAGAACTACTTTCTTGACTGTATTTTGAGTTAAGCAGTTGGCGCGACTTCAGTTCTAGCCTATAAAGTCAAATCTTGTGTGGTTCCTCCATGGTAACATAGCTGCCCGAGGTCGCAAAGTTAGCAAGTACAATAAATTTGAAAATTGTATGCAATTTCACGGTAGTGCTTATGGTCGATCCCGTTTCTCGGCTTGAGAGCTACTTTCTTGACTCTATTTTGAGTTAAGCAGTTGGCGCGACTTCAGTTCTAGCCTATAAAGTCAAATCTTGTGTGGTTCCTCCATGGTAACATAGCTGCCCGAGGTCACAAAGTTAGCAAGTACAAGAAATTTGAAAATTGTATGAAATTTCACGGTAGTGCTTATGGTTGATCCCGTTTCTCGGCTTGAGAGCTACTTTCTTGACTCTATTTTGAGTTAAGCAGTTGGCGCGACTTCAGTTCTAGCCTATAAAGTCAAATCGTGTGTGGTTCCTCCATGATAACATAGCTGCCCGAGGTCACAAAGTTAGCAAGTACAATAAGTTTGAAAATTGTATGAAATTTCACGGTAGTGCTTATGGTCGATCCCGTTTCTCGGCTTGAGAACTACTTTCTTGACTGTATTTTGAGTTAAGCAGTTGGCGCGACTTCAGTTCTAGCCTATAAAGTCAAATCTTGTGTGGTTCCTCCATGGTAACATAGCTGCCCGAGGTCACAAAGTTAGCAAGTACAACAAATTTGAAAATTGTATGAAATTTCACGGTAGTGCTTATGATCGATCCCGTTTCTCGGCTTGAGAGCTACTTTCTTGACTCTATTTTGAGTTAAGCAGTTGGCGCGACTTCAGTTCTACCCTATAAAGTAAAATCTTGTGTGGTTCCTCCATGGTAACATAGCTGCCCGAGGTCGCAAAGTTAGCAAGTACAATAAATTTGAAAATTGTATGAAATGTCACGGTAGTGCTTATGGTCGATCCCGTTTCTCGGCTTGAGAGCTACTTTCTTGACTCTATTTTGAGTTAAGCAGTTGGCGCGACTTCAGTTCTAGCCTATAAAGTCAAATCTTGTGTGGTTCCTCCATGGTAACATAGCTGCCCGAGGTCACAAAGTTAGCAAGTACAATAAATTTGAAAATTGTATGAAATTTCACGGTAGTGCTTATGGTCGATCCCGTTTCTCGGCTTGAGAGCTACTTTCTTGACTCTATTTTGAGTTAAGCAGTTGGCGCGACTTCAGTTCTAGCCTATAAAGTCAAATCTTGTGTGGTTCCTCCATGGTAACATAGCTGCCCGAGGTCACAAAATTAGCAAGTACAAGAAATTTGAAAATTGTATGAAATTTCACGGTAGTGCTTATGGTTGATCCCGTTTCTCGGCTTGAGAGCTACTTTCTTGACTGTATTTTGAGTTAAGCAGTTGGCGCGACTTCAGTTCTAGCCTATAAAGTCAAATCTTGTGTGGTTCCTCCATGGTAACATAGCTGCCCGAGGTCGCAAAATTAGCAAGTACAAGAAATTTGAAAATTGTATGAAATTTCACGGTAGTGCTTATGGTCGATCCCGTTTCTCGGCTTGAGAACTACTTTCTTGACTGTATTTTGAGTTAAGCAGTTGGCGCGACTTCAGTTCTAGCCTATAAAGTCAAATCTTGTGTGGTTCCTCCATGGTAACATAGCTGCCCGAGGTCGCAAAGTTAGCAAGTACAAGAAATTTGAAAATTGTATGAAATTTCACGGTAGTGCTTATGGTCGATCCCGTTTCTCGGCTTGAGAACTACTTTCTTGACTGTATTTTGAGTTAAGCAGTTGGCGCGACTTCAGTTCTAGCCAATAAAGTCAAATCTTATGTGGTTCCTCCATGGTAACATAGCTGCCCGAGGTCGCAAAGTTAGCAAGTACAAGAAATTTGAAAATTGTATGAAATTTCACGGTAGTGCTTATGGTCGATCCCGTTTCTCGGCTTGAGAGCTACTTTCTTGACTGTATTTTGAGTTAAGCAGTTGGCGCGACTTCAGTTCTAGCCTATAAAGTCAAATCTTGTGTGGTTCCTCCATGGTAACATAGCTGCCCGAGGTCGCAAAATTAGCAAGCACAAGAAATTTGAAAATTGTATGAAATTTCACGGTAGTGCTTATGGTCGATCCCGTTTCTCGGCTTGAGAACTACTTTCTTGACTGTATTTTGAGTTAAGCAGTTGGCGCGACTTCAGTTCTAGCCTATAAAGTCAAATCTTGTGTGGTTCCTCCATGGTAACATAGCTGCCCGAGGTCGCAAAGTTAGCAAGTACAAGAAATTTGAAAATTGTATGAAATTTCACAGTAGTGCTTATGGTCGATCCCGTTTCTCGGCTTGAGAACTACTTTCTTGACTGTATTTTGAGTTAAGCAGTTGGCGCGACTTCAGTTCTAGCCTATAAAGTCAAATCTTGTGTGGTTCCTCCATGGTAACATAGCTGCCCGAGGTCGCAAAGTTAGCAAGTACAAGAAATTTGAAAACTGTATGAAATTTCACGGTAGTGCTTATGGTCGATCCCGTTTCTCGGCTTGAGAACTACTTTCTTGACTGTATTTTGAGTTAAGCAGTTGGCGCGATCTCAGTTCTAGCCTATAAAGTCAAATCTTGTGTGGTTCCTCCATGGTAACATAGCTGCCCGAGGTCGCAAAGGTAGCAAGTACAAGAAATTTGAAAATTGTATGAAATTTCACGGTAGTGCTTATGGTCGATCCCGTTTCTCGGCTTGAGAACTACTTTCTTGACTGTATTTTGAGTTAAACAGTTGGCGCGACTTCAGTTCTAACCTATAAAGTCAAATCTCGTGTGGTTCCTCCATGGTAACATAGCTGCCCGAGGTCGCAAAGTTAGCAAGTACAAGAAATTTGAAAATTGTATGAAATTTCACGGTAGTGCTTATGGTCGATCCCGTTTCTCGGCTTGAGAACTACTTTCTTGACTGTATTTTGAGTTAAGCAGTTGGCGCGATCTCAGTTCTAGCCTATAAAGTCAAATCTTGTGTGGTTCCTCCATGGTAACATAGCTGCCCGAGGTCGCAAAGGTAGCAAGTACAAGAAATTTGAAAATTGTATGAAATTTCACGGTAGTGCTTATGGTCGATCCCGTTTCTCGGCTTGAGAACTACTTTCTTGACTGTATTTTGAGTTAAACAGTTGGCGCGACTTCAGTTCTAGCCTATAAAGTCAAATCTCGTGTGGTTCCTCCATGGTAACATAGCTGCCCGAGGTCGCAAAGTTAGCAAGTACAAGAAATTTGAAAATTGTATGAAATTTCACGGTAGTGCTTATGGTCGATCCCGTTTCTCGGCTTGAGAACTACTTTCTTGACTGTATTTTGAGTTAAGCAGTTGGCGCGACTTCAGTTCTAGCCAATAAAGTCAAATCTTATGTGGTTCCTCCATGGTAACATAGCTGCCCGAGGTCGCAAAGTTAGCAAGTACAAGAAATTTGAAAATTGTATGAAATTTCACGGTAGTGCTTATGGTCTATCCCGTTTCTCGGCTTGAGAGCTACTTTCTTGACTCTATTTTGAGTTAAGCAGTTGGCGCGACTTCAGTTCTAGCCAATAAAGTCAAATCTTGTGTGGTTCCTCCATGGTAACATAGCTGCCCGAGGTCGCAAATTTAGCAAGTACAAGAAATTTGAAAATTGTATGAAATTTCACGGTAGTGCTTATGGTCGATCCCGTTTCTCGGCTTGAGAACTACTTTCTTGACTGTATTTTGAGTTAAGCAGTTGGCGCGACTTCAGTTCTAGCCTATAAAATCAAATCTTGTGTGGTTCCTCCATGGTAACATAGCTGCCCGAGGTCGAAAAGTTAGCAAGTACAACAAATTTGAAAATTGTATGAAATTTCAAGGTAGTGCTTATGGTCGATCCCGTTTCTCGGCTTGAGAACTACTTTCTTGACTGTATTTTGAGTTAAGCAGTTGGCGCGACTTCAGTTCTAGCCTATAAAGTCAAATCTTGTGTGGTTCCTCCATGGTAACGTAGCTGCCCGAGGTCGCAAAGTTAGCAAGTACAATAAATTTGAAAATTGTATGAAATTTCACGGTAGGGCTTATGGTCGATCCCGTTTCTCGGCTTGAGAGCTACTTTCTTGACTATATTTTGAGTTAAGCAGTTGGCGCGACTTCAGTTCTAGCCTATAAAGTCAAATCTTGTGTGGTTCCTCCATGGTAACATAGCTGCCCGAGGTCACAAAGTTAGCAAGTACAATAAATTTGAAAATTGTATGAAATTTCACGGTAGTGCTTATGGTCGATCCCGTTTCTCGGCTTAAGAACTACTACTTGACTGTATTTTGAGTTAAGCAGTTGGCGCGACTTCAGTTCTAGCCAATAAAGTCAAATCTTGTGTGGTTCCTCCATGGTAACATAGCTGCCCGAGGTCGCAAAGTTAGCAAGTACAAGAAATTTGAAAATTGTATGAAATTTCACGGTAGTGCTTATGGTCGATCCCGTTTCTCGGCTTGAGAACTACTTTCTTGACTGTATTTTGAGTTAAGCAGTTGGCGCGACTTCAGTTCGAGCCAATAAAGTCAAATCTTGTGTGGTTCCTCCATGGTAACATAGCTGCTCGAGGTCACAAAGTTAGCAAGTACAACAAATTTGAAAATTGTATGAAATTTCACGGTAGTGCTTATGATCGATCCCGTTTCTCGGCTTGAGAGCTACTTTCTTGACTCTATTTTGAGTTATGCAGTTGGCGCGACTTCAGTTCTAGCCTATAAAGTCAAATCTTATGTGGTTCTTCCATGGTAACATAGCTGCCCGAGGTCGCAAAGTTAGCAAGTACAATAAATTTGAAAATTGTATGAAATTTCACGGTAGTGCTTATGGTCGATCCCGTTTCTCGGCTTGAGAGCTACTTTCTTGACTCTATTTTGCGTTAAGCAGTTGGCGCGACTTCAGTTCTAGCCTATAAAGTCAAATCTTGTGTGGTTCCTCCATGGTAACATAGCTGCCCGAGGTCACAAAGTTAGCAAGTACAAGAAATTTGAAAATTGTATGAAATTTCACGGTAGTGCTTATGGTTGATCCCGTTTCTCGGCTTGAGAGCTACTTTCTTGACTCTATTTTGAGTTAAGCAGTTGGCGCGACTTCAGTTCTAGCCTATAAAGTCAAATCGTGTGTGGTTCCTCCATGGTAACATAGCTGCCCGAGGTCACAAAGTTAGCAATTACAATAAGTTTGAAAATTGTATGAAATTTCACGGTAGTGCTTATGGTCGATCCCGTTTCTCGGCTTGAGAACTACTTTCTTGACTGTATTTTGAGTTAGGCAGTTGGCGCGACTTCAGTTCTAGCCTATAAAGTCAAATCTTGTGTGGTTCCTCCATGGTAACATAGCTGCCCGAGGTCACAAAGTTAGCAAGTACAACAAATTTGAAAATTGTATGAAATTTCACGGTAGTGCTTATGGTCGATCCCGTTTCTCGGCTTGAGAACTACTTTCTTGACTGTATTTTGAGTTAAGCAGTTGGCGCGACTTCAGTTCTAGCCAATAAAATCAAATCTTGTGTGGTTCCTCCATGGTAACATAGCTGCCCGAGGTCACAAAGTTAGCAAGTACAACAAATTTGAAAATTGTATGAAATTTCACGGTAGTGCTTATGATCGATCCCGTTTCTCGGCTTGAGAGCTACTTTCTTGACTCTATTTTGAGTTAAGCAGTTGGCGCGACTTCAGTTCTACCCTATAAAGTCAAATCTTGTGTGGTTCCTCCATGGTAACATAGCTGCCCGAGGTCGCAAAGTTAGCAAGTACAATAAATTTGAAAATTGTATGAAATTTCACGGTAGTGCTTATGGTCGATCCCGTTTCTCGGCTTGAGAGCTACTTTCTTGACTCTATTTTGAGTTAAGCAGTTGGCGCGACTTCAGTTCTAGCCTATAAAGTCAAATCTTGTGTGGTTCCTCCATGGTAACATAGCTGCCCGAGGTCGCAAAGTTAGCAAGTACAATAAATTTGAAAATTGTATGAAATTTCACGGTAGTGCTTATGGTCGATCGCGTTTCTCGGCTTGAGAGCTACTTTCTTGACTCTATTTTGAGTTAAGCAGTTGGCGCGACTTCAGTTCTAGCCTATAAAGTCAAATCTTGTGTGGTTCCTCCATGGTAACATAGCTGCCCGAGGTCACAAAGTTAGCAAGTACAAGAAATTTGAAAATTGTATGAAATTTCACGGTAGTGCTTAGGGTTGATCCCGTTTCTCGGCTTGAGAGCTACTTTCTTGACTCTATTTTGAGTTAAGCCGTTGGCGCTACTTCAGTTCTAGCCAATAAAGTCAAATCTTGTGTGGTTCCTCCATGGTAACATAGCTGCCCGAGGTCACAAAGTTAGCAAGTACAATAAGTTTGAAAATTGTATGAAATTTCACGGTAGTGCTTATGGTCGATCCCGTTTCTCGGCTTGAGAACTACTTTCTTGACTGTATTTTGAGTTAAGCAGTTGGCGCGACTTCAGTTCTAGCCTATAAAGTCAAATCTTGTGTGGTTCCTCCATGGTAACATAGCTGCCCGAAGTCACAAAGTTAGCAAGTACAACAAATTTGAAAATTGTATGAAATTTCACGGTAGTGCTTATGGTCGATCCCGTTTCTCGGCTTGAGAACTACTTTCTTGACTGTATTTTGAGTTAAGCAGTTGGCGCGACTTCAGTTCTAGCCAATAAAGTCAAATCTTGTGTGGTTCCTCCATGGTAACATAGCTGCCCGAGGTCACAAAGTTAGCAAGTACAACAAATTTGAAAATTGTATGAAATTTCACGGTAGTGCTTATGATCGATCCCGTTTCTCGGCTTGAGAGCTACTTTCTTGACTCTATTTTGAGTTAAGCAGTTGGCGCGACTTCAGTTCTAGCCTATAAAGTCAAATCTTGTGTGGTTCCTCCATGGTAACATAGCTGCCCGAGGTCGCAAAGTTAGCAAGTACAATAAATTTGAAAATTGTATGAAATTTCACGGTAGTGCTTATGGTCGATCCCGTTTCTCGGCTTGAGAGCTACTTTCTTGACTCTATTTTGAGTTAAGCAGTTGGCGCGACTTCAGTTCTAGCCTATAAAGTCAAATCTTGTGTGGTTCCTCCATGGTAACATAGCTGCCCGAGGTCACAAAGTTAGCAAGTACAAGAAATTTGAAAATTGTATGAAATTTCACGGTAGTGCTTATGGTCGATCCCGTTTCTCGGCTTGAGAGCTACTTTCTTGACTCTATTTTGAGTTAAGCAGTTGGCGCGACTTCAGTTCTAGCCTATAAAGTCAAATCTTGTGTGGTTCCTCCATGGTAACATAGCTGCCCGAGGTCGCAAAGTTAGCAAGTACAAGAAATTTGAAAATTGTATGAAATTTCACGGTAGTGCTTATGGTCGATCCCGTTTCTCGGCTTGAGAGCTACTTTCTTGACTGTATTTTGAGTTAAGCAGTTGGCGCGACTTCAGTTCTAGCCTATAAAGTCAAATCTTGTGTGGTTCCTCCATGGTAACATAGCTGCCCGAGGTCGCAAAATTAGCAAGTACAAGAAATTTGAAAATTGTATGAAATTTCACGGTAGTGCTTATGGTCGATCCCGTTTCTCGGCTTGAGAACTACTTTCTTGACTGTATTTTGAGTTAAGCAGTTGGCGCGACTTCAGTTCTAGCCTATAAAGTCAAATCTTGTGTGGTTCCTCCATGGTAACATAGCTGCCCGAGGTCACAAAGTTAGCAAGTACAAGAAATTTGAAAATTGTATGAAATTTCACGGTAGTGCTTATGGTCGATCCCGTTGCTCGGCTTGAGAGCTACTTTCTTGACTCTATTTTGAGTTAAGCAGTTGGCGCGACTTCAGTTCTAGCCTATAAAGTCAAATCTTGTGTGGTTCCTCCATGGTAACATAGCTGCCCGAGGTCGCAAAGTTAGCAAGTACAAGAAATTTGAAAATTGTATGAAATTTCACGGTAGTGCTTATGGTCGATCCCGTTTCTCGGCTTGAGAGCTACTTTCTTGACTGTATTTTGAGTTAAGCAGTTGGCGCGACTTCAGTTCTAGCCTATAAAGTCAAATCTTGTGTGGTTCCTCCATGGTAACATAGCTGCCCGAGGTCGCAAAGTTAGCAAGTACAAGAAATTTGAAAATTGTATGAAATTTCACGGTAGTGCTTATGGTCGATCCCGTTTCTCGGCTTGAGAACTACTTTCTTGACTGTATTTTGAGTTAAGCAGTTGGCGCGGCTTCAGTTCTAGCCTATAAAGTCAAATCTTGTGTGGTTCCTCCATGGTAACATAGCTGCCCGAGGTCGCAAAATTAGCAAGTACAAGAAATTTGAAAATTGTATGAAATTTCACGGTAGTGCTTATGGTCGATCCCGTTTATCGGCTTGAGAACTACTTTCTTGACTGTATTTTGAGTTAAGCAGTTGGCGCGACTTCAGTTCTAGCCTATAAAGTCAAATCTTGTGTGGTTCCTCCATGTGAGTTAAGCAGTTGGCGCGACTTCAGTTCTAGCCTATAAAGTCAAATCTTGTGTGGTTCCTCCATGGTAACATAGCTGCCCGAGGTCACAAAGTTAGCAAGTACAACAAATTTGAAAATTGTATGAAATTTCACGGTAGTGCTTATGGTCGATCCCGTTTCTCGGCTTGAGAACTACTTTCTTGACTGTATTTTGAGTTAAGCAGTTGGCGCGACTTCAGTTCTAGCCAATAAAGTCAAATCTTGTGTGGTTCCTCCATGGTAACATAGCTGCCCGAGGTCACAAAGTTAGCAAGTACAACAAATTTGAAAATTGTATGAAATTTCACGGTAGTGCTTATGGTCGATCCCGTTTCTCGGCTTGAGAGCTACTTTCTTGACTCTATTTTGAGTTAAGCAGTTGGCGCGACTTCAGTTCTAGCCTATAAAGTCAAATCTTGTGTGGTTCCTCCATGGTAACATAGCTGCCCGAGGTCGCAAAGTTAGCAAGTACAATAAATTTGAAAATTGTATGAAATTTCACGGTAGTGCTTATGGTCGATCCCGTTTCTCGGCTTGAGAGCTACTTTCTTGACTCTATTTTGAGTTAAGCAGTTGGCGCGACTTCAGTTCTAGCCTATAAAGTCAAATCTTGTGTGGTTCCTCCATGGTAACATAGCTGCCCGAGGTCACAAAATTAGCAAGTACAAGAAATTTGAAAATTGTATGAAATTTCACGGTAGTGCTTATGGTCGATCCCGTTTCTCGGCTTGAGAGCTACTTTCTTGACTGTATTTTGAGTTAAGCAGTTGGCGCGACTTCAGTTCTAGCCTATAAAGTCAAATCTTGTGTGGTTCCTCCATGGTAACATAGCTGCCCGAGGTCGCAAAGTTAGCAAGTACAAGAAATTTGAAAATTGTATGAAATTTCACGGTAGTGCTTATGGTCGATCCCGTTGCTCGGCTTGAGAGCTACTTTCTTGACTCTATTTTGAGTTAAGCAGTTGGCGTGACTTCAGTTCTAGCCTATAAAGTCAAATCTTGTGTGGTTCCTCCATGGTAACATAGCTGCCCGAGGTCGCAAAGTTAGCAAGTACAAGAAATTTGAAAATTGTATGAAATTTCACGGTAGTGCTTATGGTCGATCCCGTTTCTCGGCTTGAGAGCTACTTTCTTGACTGTATTTTGAGTTAAGCAGTTGGCGCGACTTCAGTTCTAGCCTATAAAGTCAAATCTTGTGTGGTTCCTCCATGGTAACATAGCTTCCCGAGGTCACAAAGTTAGCAAGTACAAGAAATTTGAAAATTGTATGAAATTTCACGGTAGTGCTTATGGTCGATCCCGTTGCTCGGCTTGAGAGCTACTTTCTTGACTCTATTTTGAGTTAAGCAGTTGGCGCGACTTCAGTTCTAGCCTATAAAGTCAAATCTTGTGTGGTTCCTCCATGGTAACATAGCTGCCCGAGGTCGCAAAGTTAGCAAGTACAAGAAATTTGAAAATTGTATGAAATTTCACGGTAGTGCTTATGGTCGATCCCGTTTCTCGGCTTGAGAGCTACTTTCTTGACTGTATTTTGAGTTAAGCAGTTGGCGCGACTTCAGTTCTAGCCTATAAAGTCAAATCTTGTGTGGTTCCTCCATGGTAACATAGCTGCCCGAGGTCGCAAAGTTAGCAAGTACAAGAAATTTGAAAATTGTATGAAATTTCACGGTAGTGCTTATGGTCGATCCCGTTTCTCGGCTTGAGAACTACTTTCTTGACTGTATTTTGAGTTAAGCAGTTGGCGCGACTTCAGTTCTAGCCTATAAAGTCAAATCGTGTGTGGTTCCTCCATGGTAACATAGCTGCCCGGGGTCGCAAAGTTAGCAAGTACAAGAAATTTGAATATTGTATGAAATTTCACGGTAGTGCTTATGGTCGATCCCGTTTCTCGGTTTGAGAGCTACTTTCTTGACTCTATTTTGAGTTAAACAGTTGGCTCGACTTCAGTTCTAGCCTATAAAGTCAAATCTTGTGTGGTTCCTCCATGGTAACATAGCTGCCCGAGGTCGCAAAATTAGCAAGTACAAGAAATTTGAAAATTGTATGAAATTTCACGGTAGTGCTTATGGTCGATGCCGTTTCTCGGCTTGAGAACTACTTTCTTGACTGTATTTTGAGTTAAGCAGTTGGCGCGACTTCAGTTCTAGCCTATAAAGTCAAATCTTGTGTGGTTCCTCCATGGTAACATAGCTGCCCGAGGTCGCAAAGTTAGCAAGTACAAGAAATTTGAAAATTGTATGAAATTTCACGGTAGTGCTTATGGTCGATCCCGTTTCTCGGCTTGAGAACTACTTTCTTGACTGTATTTTGAGTTAAGCAGTTGGCGCGACTTCAGTTCTAGCCAATAAAGTCAAATCTTGTGTGGTTCCTCCATGGTAACATAGCTGCCCGAGGTCGCAAAGTTAGCAAGTACAAGAAATTTGAAAATTGTATGAAATTTCACGGTAGTGCTTATGGTCGATCCCGTTTCTCGGCTTGAGAGCTACTTTCTTGACTCTATTTTGAGTTAGGCAGTTGGCGCGACTTCAGTTCTAGCCAATAAAGTCAAATCTTGTGTGGTTCCTCCATGGTAACATAGCTGCCCGAGGTCGCAAAGTTAGCAAGTACAAGAAATTTGAAAATTGTATGAAATTTCACGGTAGTGCTTATGGTCGATCCCGTTTCTCGGCTTGAGAGCTACTTTCTTGACTCTATTTTGAGTTAAGCAGTTGGCGCGACTTCAGTTCTAGCCTATAAAGTCAAATCTTGTGTGGTTCCTCCATGGTAACATAGCTGCCCGAGGTCGCAAAGTTAGCAAGTACAAAAAATTTGAAAATTGTATGAAATTTCACGGTAGTGCTTATGGTCGATCCCGTTTCTCGGCTTGAGAACTACTTTCTTGACTCTATTTTGAGTTAAGCAGTTGGCGCGACTTCAGTTCTAGCGAATAAAGTCAAATCTTGTGTGGTTCCTCCATGGTAACATAGCTGCCCGAGGTCGCAAAGTTAGCAAGTACAAGAAATTTGAAAATTGTATGAAATTTCACGGTAGTGCTTATGGTCGATCCCGTTTCTCGGCTTGAGAACTACTTTCTTGACTGTATTTTGAGTTAAGCAGTTGGCGCGACTTCAGTTCTAGCCAATAAAGTCAAATCTTGTGTGGTTCCTCCATGGTAACATAGCTGCCTGAGGTCGCAAAGTTAGCAAGTACAAGAAATTTGAAAATTGTATGAAATTTCACGGTAGTGCTTATGGTCGATCCCGTTTATCGGCTTGAGAACTACTTTCTTGACTGTATTTTGAGTTAAGCAGTTGGCGCGACTTCAGTTCTAGCCAATAAAGTCAAATCTTGTGTGGTCCCTCCATGGTAACATAGCTGCCCGAGGTCGCAAAGTTAGCAAGTACAAGAAATTTGAAAATTGTATGTAATTTCACATTAGTGCTTATGGTCGATCCCGTTTCTCGGCTTCAGAGCTACTTTCTTGACTGTATTTTGAGTTAAGCAATTGGCGCGTCTTCAGTTCTGGCCAATAAAGTCAAATCTTGTGTGGTTCCTCCATGGTAACATAGCTGCCCGAGGTCGCAAAGTTAGCAAGTACAAGAAATTTGAAAATTGTATGAAATTTCACGGTAGTGCTTATGGTCGATCCCGTTTCTCGGCTTGAGAGCTACTTTCTTGACTCTATTTTGAGTTAAGCAGTTGGCGCAACTTCAGTTCTAGCCAATAAAGTCAAATCTTGTGTGGTTCCTCCATGGTAACATAGCTGCCCGAAGTCGCAAAGTTAGCAAGTACAAGAAATTTGAAAATTGTATGAAATTTCACGGTAGTGCTTATGGTCGATCCCGTTTCTCGGCTTGAGAGCTACTTTCTTGACTCTATTTTGAGTTAAGCTGTTGGCGCGACTTCAGTTCTAGCCAATAAAGTCAAATCTTGTGTGGTTCCTCCATGGGAACATAGCTGCCCGAGGTCGCAAAGTTAGCAAGTACAAGAAATTTGAAAATTGTATGAAATTTCACGGTAGTGCTTATGGTCGATCCCGTTTCTCGGCTTGAGAGCTACTTTCTTAACTCTATTTTGAGTTAAGCTGTTGGCGCGACTTCAGTTCTAGTCAATAAAGTCAAATCTTGTGTGGTTCCTCCATGGTAACATAGCTGCCCGAGGTCGCAAAGTTAGCAAGTACAAGAAATGAAAATTGTATGAAATTTCACGGTAGTGCTTATGGTCGATCCCGTTTCTCGGCTTGAGAACTACTTTCTTGACTGTATTTTGAGCGACTTCAGTTCTAGCCAATAAAGTCAAATCTTGTGTGGTTCCTCCATGGTAACATAGCTGCCCGAGGTCGCAAAGTTAGCAAGTACAAGAAATTTGAAAATTGTATGAAATTTCACGGTAGTGCTTATGGTCGATCCCGTTTCTCGGCTTGAGAACTACTTTCTTGACTGTATTTTGAGTTAAGCAGTTGGCGCGACTTCAGTTCTAGCCTATAAAGTCAAATCTTGTGTGGTTCCTCCATGGTAACATAGCTGCCCGAGGTCGCAAAGTTAGCAAGTACAAGAAATTTGAAAATTGTATGAAATTTCGCGGTAGTGCTTATGGTCGATCCCGTTTCTCGGCTTGAGAGCTACTTTCTTAACTCTATTTTGAGTTAAGCTGTTGGCGCGACTTCAGTTCTAGCCAATAAAGTCAAATCTTGTGTGGTTCCTCCATGGGAACATAGCTGCCCGAGGTCGCAAAGTTAGCAAGTACAAGAAATTTGAAAATTGTATGAAATTTCACGGTAGTGCTTATGGTCGATCCCGTTTCTCGGCTTGAGAACTACTTTCTTGACTGTATTTTGAGTGAAGCAGTTGGCGCGACTTCAGTTCTAGCCAATAAAGTCAAATCTTGTGTGATTCCTCCATGGTAACATAGCTGCCCGAGGTCGCAAAGTTAGCAACTACAATAAATTTGAAAATTGTATGAAATTTCACGGTAGTGCTTATGGTCGATCCCGTTTCTCGGCTTGAGAGCTACTTTCTTGACTCTATTTTGAGTTAAGCAGTTGGCGCGACTTCAGTTCTAGCCTATAAAGTCAAATCTTGTGTGGTTCCTCCATGGTAACATAGCTGCCCGAGGTCACAAAGTTAGCAAGTACAAGAAATTTGAAAATTGTATGAAATTTCACGGTAGTGCTTATGGTTGATCCCGTTTCTCGGCTTGAGAGCTACTTTCTTGACTCTATTTTGAGTTAAGCAGTTGGCGCGACTTCAGTTCTAGCCTATAAAGTCAAATCGTGTGTGGTTCCTCCATGGTAACATAGCTGCCCGAGGTCACAAAGTTAGCAAGTACAATAAGTTTGAAAATTGTATGAAATTTCACGGTAGTGCTTATGGTCGATCCCGTTTCTCGGCTTGAGAACTACTTTCTTGACTGTATTTTGAGTTAAGCAGTTGGCGCGACTTCAGTTCTAGCCTATAAAATCAAATCTTGTGTGGTTCCTCCATGGTAACATAGCTGCCCGAGGTCACAAAGTTAGCAAGTACAACAAATTTGAAAATTGTATGAAATTTCACGGTAGTGCTTATGGTCGATCCCGTTTCTCGGCTTGAGAACTACTTTCTTGACTGTATTTTGAGTTAAGCAGTTGGCGCGACTTCAGTTCTAGCCAATAAAATCAAATCTTGTATGGTTCCTCCATGGTAACATAGCTGCCCGAGGTCACAAAGTTAGCAAGTACAACAAATTTGAAAATTGTATGAAATTTCACGGTAGTGCTTATGATCGATCCCGTTTCTCGGCTTGAGAGCTACTTTCTTGACTCTATTTTGAGTTAAGCAGTTGGCGCGACTTCAGTTCTACCCTATAAAGTCAAATCTTGTGTGGTTCCTCCATGGTAACATAGCTGCCCGAGGTCGCAAAGTTAGCAAGTACAATAAATTTGAAAATTGTATGAAATTTCACGGTAGTGCTTATGGTCGATCCCGTTTCTCGGCTTGAGAGCTAC